>JAHHZJ010000125.1:0-221540 GCA_021437245.1 Aegilops speltoides
AGGGTTCAACAACTATGGAAATCAACCGGGACCCCAAAGCGGTTAGTAATAGTCCATGAAACGGGCGAGAATCGGCCAAAACCATGAGTGTTGATGGCCGACACATAATCGCACCACGGGGTTTCGTCAATCGTTGAAATCACTCCGGACCCCAAAATAGTGAGTAATAGTCCAAGAAGCGGGCTAAATCGGCCAAAACTTTGAGTGTTGATGACCGACACGTAAACGCACCTTGGGGTTCAACAACTATGGAAATCGCTTGGGACCCCAAAGCGGTGAGTAATAGTCCATGAAGCAGGCCATAATCGGCCAAACCAGCAAGTCTTGATGTCAGACACGTAAACACACAGCGGGTTCGTCAATCGTTGAAATCATTCGGGACCCCAAAGCAGTGAGTAATAGTCAAAAAGCGGCCGGAATCGGCCAAAACTTTGAGTGTTGATAACCAACATGTAAACACACCTTGGGGTTCAACAACTATGGAAATTGCCGGGACCCCAAAGCGGTGAGTAATAGTCCATGAAACAGGCGAAGAATCGGCGCAACACTGCAGTGATTGATGACGGTAACGCGCCTGCAGGGTTAGTCAATCATTGAAATCACTCCGGGACCCCAAAACAGTGAGTAATAGTCCATGAAGCGGCCAGAATCGCGGCTGTGAGTGTTGATGACCGACACATAAACGCACCTTAGGGTTCAACAATTATGGCAATCTTCGGGACCCCAAAGCGGTGAGTAATAGTCCATGAAGCAGGCGAGAATCGGTGAAAACCGCAGTGATGATGACCGACATGTAAACGCACCACGGGGTTCATTTATCGTTGAAATCACTCCGGGACCCCAAAACAGTGAGTAATAGTCCAAGCGGGCCAGAATCGGCCAAAACTGTGAGTGTTGATGACCGACACATAAGCGCACCTTGGGGTTCAACAACTATGAAAATCTTGGGACCCCAAAACGGTGAGTAATAGTCCATGAAAGCGGGCGAATCGGTGAAAACATGATCTTGATGGCCGACACGTAATCGCACCGCGGGTTAAATCAATCGTTGAAATCACTCGGGACCCCAAAACAGTGAGTAATAGTCAAGAAGCGGTTCCAGAATCGGCCAAAAGCTATGAGTGTTGATGACCGACACATAAGCGCACCTTTGGCTTCAACAACTATGAAAATCGCTTCGGGACCCCAAAACGGTGAGTAATAGTCCATGAAACGGGCCAGAATCGGCCAAAACTGCGAGTGTTGATGACCGACACGTAAGCGCACCTTGGGGTTCAACAACTATGGAAATCGCTTCGGGACCCCAAAATGGTGAGTAATAGTCCATGAAACGGGCCAGAATCGGCCAAAATTGTGAGTGTTGATGACCGACACGTAAACGCACAATGGGTTCGTCAATCGTGGAAATCACTCCGGGACCCCAAAACAGTGAGTAATAGTCCAAGAAACGGGCCAGAATCGGCCAAAACTGCGAGTGTTGATGACCGACACGTAAACGCACCTTGGGTTCAACAACTATGAAAATCGCTTCGGGACCCCAAAACGGTGAGTAATAATCCAAGAAACGGGCCAGAATCGGCCAAACCATGCAAGGTCTTGATGACCGACACACAAATCGCACCACGGGTTCGTCAATCGTTGAAATCACCCGGGACCCCAAAACAGTGAGTAATAGTCCAAGAATGACCGGGCCTTTGGTTCAAATCGACCCCAAAGCGGTGAGTAATGTTGATGACCGAACACAAGTGTTGAAACGCACTTTGGGTTCAACAACTATGGAAATCGCCGACCCCAAAGCGGTGAGTAATAGTCCATAATCATTGCGGGCCAGAATCGCCAAACCCGCGGTGAGTAATAGCCATGGCGATCGACACGTAAACGCACCACAGGGTTCATTAATCGTTGAAATCACCCGGGACCCCAAAGCAATGAGTAAAATAGTCCAAGAAGCGGGCCAGAATCGGCCAGAACTGTGAGTGTTGATGGCCGACACATAAACGCACATTTGGGTTCAACAATTATAGGAATCACTTCGGGACCCCAAAACAGTGAGTAATAGTCCATGAAACGGGCCAGAATCGGTGAAAACTGCGAGGGCTGATGACCGACACGTAAACGCACCACGGGGTTCATTAATTGTTGAAATCACTCCGGGGCCCCAAAACAGTGAGTAATAGTCAAGAAGCGGGCCGAATCGCAAAACTATGAGTGTTGATGACCGACACGTAAACGCACCTTGGGGTTCAACAACTATGGAAATCCGGGACCCCAAAACGGTGAGTAATAGTCCATGAAACGGGCCAGAATCGGCCAAAACAGAGAGTGTTGATGACCGACACGTAAACGCACCCCAGGGTTCGCTAATCGTTGAAATCACTCAGGACCCCAAACAGTGAGTAATAGTCAAGAAGCGGGCTGAATCGCCAAAACTTTGAGTGTTGATGACCGACACGTAAACGCACCTTGGGGTTCAACAACTATGGAAATCGCTTCGGGACCCCAAAACGGTTAGTAATAGTCCATGAAACGGGCCAGAATCGGCCAAAACCGCGAGTGCTGATGACCGACACGTAAACGCACCACCGAGTTCGTCAATCGTTGAAATCACCGGGACCCCAAAACAGTGAGTAATAGTCCAAGAAGCGGGCGAAATCGCCAAAACTATGAGTGTTGATGACCGACACGTAAAGCGCACCTTGGGGTTCAACAACTATGGAAATCGCCGGGACCCCAAAGCGGTTAGTAATAGTCCATGAAACGGGCAAGAATCGCCAAAACCGCGAGTCTTGATGATCCGACACGTAATGCGCACCACGGGTTCATCAATCGTTGAAATCACTCCGGGACCCCAAAACAAGTGAGTAATAGTCCAAGAAGCGGGCGAATCGGCCAAAACTTTGAGTGTTGATGACCGACATAAACGCACCTTGGGGTTCAAAAACTATGGAAATCGCGGGACCCCAAAGCGGTGAGTAATAGTCCATGAAGCGGGCCATAATCGCCAAAACCATGAGTGCTGATGACCGACACGTAAACGCACCACGGGTTCGTTAATCGTTGAAATCATTCCGGACCCCAAAACAGTGAGTAATAGTCCAAGAAGCGGCCCAAAATCGGCCAAAACTGTGAGTGTTGATGACCGACACGTAAACGCACCTTAGGGTTCAACAACTATGGAAATCGCCGGACCCCAAAGCGGTGAGTAATAGTCCATGAAACGGGCAGAATCGGCCAAACCACGAAATGTTGATGACCGAAGCGTAAATGCACACGGGTTCGTCAATCGTTGAGATCACTCCGGACCCCAAAACAGTGAGTAATAGTCCAAGAAGCGGGCCGAATCGCCAAAACTGTGAGTGTTGATGACCGCCGCACCTTGGGTTCACATAATCGCGCACTTTGGGGTTCAACAACTAACGCACACGGGTTCGTTAATCGCTGAAATCACCGGGACCCCAAAACGGTGAGTAATAGTCCATGAAATGGGCCAAAATCGGCCAAAACTTTGAGTGTTGATGACCGACACGTAAGCGCACCTTGGAGTTCAACAACTATGGAAATCGCTTCGGGACCCCAAAATGGTGAGTAATAGTCCATGAAACGGGCCATAATCGGCCAAACCACGAGTCTTGATGAAACCGACACGTAAATGCACCAGGCTTCGTCAATCGTTGAAATCATTCCAGGACCCCAAAACAGTGAGTAATAGTCCAAAAATCGGCCAAAACTTTGAGTGTTGATGACCGACACGTAAACGCACCTTGGGGTTCAACAACTATGGAAATCGCTTCGGGACCCCAAAACGGTGAGTAATAGTCCATGAAACGGGCCAGAATCGGCCAAAACCGCGAGTGCTGATGACCGACACGTAATCGCACCACGGGGTTCGTCAATCGTTGAAATCACTCCGGGACCCCAAAACAGTGAGTAATAGTCCAAGAAGCGGGCCAGAATCGGCCAAAACTGTGAGTGTTGATGACCGACACGTAAACGCACCTTGGGGTTCAACAATTATGGAAATCGCTTCGGGACCCCAAAACGGTGAGTAATAGTCCATGAAACGGGCCAGAATCGGCCAAAACCGCGAGTGCTGATGACCGACACGTAAGTGCACCACAGGGTTCGTCAATCGTTGAAATCACTCCGCGACCCCAAAACAGTGAGTAATAGTCCAAGAAGCGGGCCAGAATCGGCCAAAACTATGAGTGTTGATG
The DNA here is from genome assembly GCA_021437245.1 of Aegilops speltoides. Lineage (NCBI taxonomy): Eukaryota > Viridiplantae > Streptophyta > Magnoliopsida > Poales > Poaceae > Aegilops > Aegilops speltoides. The sequence continues at coordinate 4,215 of JAHHZJ010000125.1, forward strand.
ACCGACACATAAATGCACCTTGGGGTTCAACAACTATGGAAATCGCTTCGGGACCCCAAAACGGTGAGTAATAGTCCATGAAACGGGCTAGAATCGGTGAAAACCGCGAGTGCTGATGACCGACACGTAAATGCACCGCGGGGTTCATCAATCATTGAAATCACTCCGGGACCCCAAAACTGTGAGTAATAGTCCAAGAAGCGGTCCTGAATCGCCAAAACTGTGAGTGTTGATGACCGACACATAAACGCACCTTGGGGTTCAACAACTATGGAAATCGCTTCGGGACCACAAAATGGTGAGTAATAGTCCATGAAACGGTCCAGAATCGGCCAAAACCGCGAGTGCTGATGACCGACACGTAAACGCACCACGGGGTTCGTCAATCGTTGAAATCACTCCGGGACCCCAAAACAGTGAGTAATAGTCCAAGAAGCGGGCCAGAATCGGCCAAAACTTTGAGTGTTGATGACCGACACGTAAACGCACCTTGGGGTTCAACAACTATGGAAATCGCTTCGGGACCCCAAAACGGTTAGTAATAGTCCATGAAACGGGCCAGAATCGCAAAACCGACCCCAAAAAAGTGATCTTGATGGCCGACACGTAAACGCACCACGGGTTAAATCAATCGTTGAAATCACTCCGGACCCCAAAATAGTGAGTAATAGTCCAAGAAGCGGGCCAGAATCGGCCAAAACTATGAGTGTTGATGACCGACACGTAAACGCACCTTGGGGTTCAACAACTATGGAAATCGCTGGGACCCCAAAGCGGTTAGTAATAGTCCATGAACGGGCCAGAATCGCCAAAACCGCGAAAAGTCTTTGATGACCGACACGTAATCGCACCACAGGGGTTAAATTAATCGTTGAAATCACTCCGGACCCCAAAACAGTGAGTAATAGTCCAAGAAGCGGGCCGAATCGCCAAAACTGTGAGTGTTGATGACCGACACGTAAACGCACCTTGGGGTTCAACAACTATGGAAATCGCTCCGGGACCCCAAAACGGTGAGTAATAGTCCATGAAACGGGCCATAATCGGCCAAACCCGCGAGTGCTGATGACCGACACGTAAACGCACCACGGGTTCGTTAATCGTTGAAATCACCCGGACCCCAAAACAGTGAGTAATAGTCCAAGAAGCGGCCAAAATCGCCAAACTTTGAGTGTTGATGACCGACACGTAAACGCACCTTGGGGTTCAACAACTATGGAAATCGCTTCGGGACCCCAAAACGGTGAGTAATAGTCCATGAAACGGGCCGAATCGCCAAAACCGCGAAAGTGTTGATGACCGACACGTAATGCACCAGTTGGTTCGACCCCAAAGCGGTGAGTAATCGTTGAAATCACTCCGTTGACCCCAAAACAAGTGAGTAATAGTCCAAGAAGCGGTGGGCCGAATCGCCAAAACTGTGAGTGTTGATGACCGACACGTAAACGCACGTTGGGGTTCAACAACTATGGAAATCGCTTTGGGACCCCAAAACGGTGAGTAATAGTCCATGAAACGGGCCAGAATCGGCCAAAACCGCGAGTGCTGATGACCGACACGTAAACGCACCACGGGGTTCGTTAATCGTTGAAATCACTCCGGGACCCCAAAACAGTGAGTAATAGTCCAAGAAGCGGGCCAGAATCGGCCAAAACTGTGAGTGTTGATGACCGACACATAAACGCACCTTGGGGTTCAACAACTATGGAAATTGCCGGACCCCAAAACGGTGAGTAATAGTCCATGAACGGGCCAGAATCGCCAAAACCGCGAAGCGATGACCGACGTAAATCGCACCACGGGTTCGTCAATCGTTGAAATCACTCCGGGACCCCAAAACAGTGAGTAATAGTCCAAGAAGCGGGCCAGAATCGGCCAAAACTGTGAGTGTTGATGACCGACATAAACGCACCTTGGGGTTCAACAACTATGGAAATCGCTTCGGGACCCCAAAACGGTGAGTAATAGTCCATGAAACGGGCCAGAATCGGCCAAAACCGTGAGTGCTGATGACCGACACGTAATCGCACCACGGGGTTCGTCAATCGTTGAAATCACTCCGGGACCCCAAAACAGTGAGTAATAGTCCAAGAAGCGGGCCAGAATCGGCCAAAACTGTGAGTGTTGATGACCGACACATAAACGCACCTTGGGGTTCAACAACTATGGAAATCGCTTCGGGACCCCAAAACGGTGAGTAATAGTCCATGAAACGGGCCAGAATCGCCAAAACCGCGAAGTTGATGACCGACACGTAATCGCACCACGGGGTTCGTCAATCGTTGAAATCACTCCAGGACCCAAAAATAGTGAGTAATAGTCCAAGAAGCGGGCCAGAATCGGCCAAAACTGTGAGTGTTGATGACCGACACATAAACGCACCTTGGGGTTCAACAACTATGGAAATCGCTTCCGGACCCCAAAACGGTTAGTAATAGTCCATGAAACGGGCCAGAATCGGCCAAAACCGCGAGTGCTGATGACCGACACGTAAACGCACCACGGGGTTCGTCAATCGTTGAAATCACTCCGGGACCCCAAAACAGTGAGTAATAGTCCAAGAAGCGGGCCAGAATCGGCCAAAACTGTGAGTGTTGATGACCGACACGTAAACGCACCTTGGGGTTCAACAACTACGGAAATCGCCGACCCCAAAGCGGTGAGTAATAGTCCATGAAACGGGCCAGAATCGGCCAAACCGCGAAGTGTTGATGACCGACACGTAAATGCACAACGGGGTTCGTCAATCGTTGAAATCATTCCGGGACCCCAAAACAGTGAGTAATAGTCCAAAAAGCCGGCCAAAATCGGCCAAAACTTTGAGTGTTGATGACCGACACGTAAACGCACCTTGGAGTTCAACAACTATGGAAATCGCTTAGGGACCCCAAAACGGTGGTAATAGTCCATGAAACGGGCCAGAATCGGCCAACACCGCGAGTGCTGATGACCGACACGTAATGCACCACGGGTTCGTTAATCGTTGAAATCACTCCGGACCCCAAAACAAGTGAGTAATAGTCCAAGCGGGCAGAAATCGCCAAAACTGTGAGTGTTGATGACCGACACGTAAACGCACTTTGGGGTTCAACAACTATGGAAATCGCCGACCCCAAAACGGTGAGTAATAGTCCATGAACGGGCCGAATCGCCAAAACCGCGAAAGTGCTGATGATCGACACGTAAATCGCACCACGGGTTCGCTAATCGTTGAAATCACTCCGGACCCCAAAACAGTGAGTAATAGTCCAAGAAGCGGGCCAAAATCGCCAAAACTTTGAGTGTTGATGACCGACACGTAAACGCACCTTGGGGTTCAACAACTATGGAAATCGCCGGACCCCAAAACGGTGAGTAATAGTCCATGAACGGGCCGAATCGCCAAAACGCGAAAGTGTTGATGACCGACACATAATCGCACCACGGGTTCGCTAATCATTGAAATCACCGGGACCCCAAAACAGTGAGTAATAGTCCAAGAAGCGGGCCGAATCGCCAAAACTCGTGAGTGTTGATGACCGACACATAAACGCACCTTGGGGTTCAACAACTATGGAAATCGCCGGGACCCCAAAACGGTGAGTAATAGTCCATGAAACGGGCCAGAATCGCCAAACCGCGAGTGCTGATGACCGACACGTAATCGCACCACGGGGTTCGTCAATCGTTGAAATCACTCCGGGACCCCAAAACAGTGAGTAATAGTCCAAGAAGCGGGCCAGAATCGGCCAAAACTGTGAGTGTTGATGACCGACACATAAACGCACCTTGGGGTTCAACAATTATAGAAATCGCTTCGGGACCCCAAAACGGTGAATAATAGTCCATGAAACGGGCGAGAACCCGGTGTAAACCGCGATCGATGACCAAACGTAAACGCACATAAACAGGGTTCAATCAATTATTGAAATCACTCCGGGACCCCAAAACAGTGAGTAATAGTCCGAAGCGGGCGAATCGCCAAAACCGTGAGTGTTGATGACCGACGCTAAGCGCACCTTGGGGTTCAACAACTATGGAAATCGCCGGACCCCAAAACGGTTAGTAATAGTCCATGAACGGGCAGAATCGCCAAAACCATGAAAGTGTTGATGACCGACACGTAATCGCACCACGGGTTCATCAATCGCTGAAATCACTCCGGGACCCCAAAACAGTGAGTAATAGTCCATGAAACGGGCCAGAATCGGCCAAAACTGTGAGTGTTGATGACCGAGACATAAGCGCACCTTGGGGTTTAACAACTATGGTAATCGCTTCGGGACCCCAAAACGGTGAGTAATAGTCCATGAAACGGGCCAGAATCGGCCAAAACAGAGAGTGTTGATGACCGACACGTAAACGCACCCCAGGGTTTGTTAATCATGGAAATCACTCCGGCACCCCAAAACAGTGAGTAATAGTCCATGAAACGGGCCAGAATCGGCCAAAACTACGAGTGTTGATGACCGACACATAAGCGCACCTTGGGGTTCTACAACTATGGAAATCGCTGGGACCCCAAAACGGTTAGTAATAGTCCATGAACGGGCGAATCGCCAAAACCGCGAAAAGTTGATGATCGACACGTAAATGCACCATGGGTTTGTCAATCGCTGAAATCACCGGACCCCAAAACAGTGAGTAATAGTCCAAGAAGCGGGCCAAAATCGGCCAAAACTGTGAGTGTTGATGACCGACACGTAAACGCACCTTGGGGTTCAACAACTATGGAAATCGCTTCGGGACCCCAAAACGGTGAGTAATAGTCCATGAAACGGGCCAGAATCGGCCAAAACTGCGAGTGTTGATGACCGACACGTAATCGCACCACGGGTTCGCTAATCGCTGAAATCACCCGGACCCCAAAACAGTGAGTAATAGTCCAAGAAACGGGCCGAATCGCCAAAACTTTGAGTGTTGATGACCGACACGTAAACGCACCTTGGGGTTCAACAACTATTGAAATCGCTTCGGGACCCCAAAACGGTGAGTAATAGTCCATGAAACGGGCCGAATCGCCAAAACCGCGAGTGGTGATGATCGACGCGTAAATCGCACCACGGGTTCGCCAATCGCTGAAATCACCGGGACCCCAAAACAGTGAGTAATAGTCCAAGAAGCGGGCCAGAATCGCCAAAACTGGAGTGTTGATGATCGACACATAAACGCACTTTGGGGTTCAACAACTATGGAAATCGCCGGACCCCAAAACGGTGAGTAATAGTCCATGAACGGGCGAGAATCGCCAAAACCGTGAGTGTTGATGATCGACACTTAATCGCACCTTGGGGTTCAACAATTATGGAAATCGCCGACCCCAAAACGGTTAGTAATAGTCCATTAAATGGGCCAGATCGCCAAACCTGAGCAGTGTTGATGATCGACACGTAAATCGCACCACGGGGTTCGTCAAACGTTGAAATCACTCTGGGACCCCAAAACAGTGAGTAAAATAGTCCAAGAAGCGGGCCAGAATCGGCCAAAACTATGAGTGTTGAAGACCGACACATGTATGCACCTTGGGGTTCAACAATTACAGAAATCGCTTCGGGACCCCAAAATGGTGAGTAATAGTCCATGAACGGGCGAGAATCGTGAAACCGCGAGTGTGATGACCGACACGTAAACGCACCACGGGTTTGTTAATCGCTGAAATCACCCGGACCCCAAAAAAGTGAGTAATAGTCCAAGAAGCGCCCAGATCGGCCAAAACTATGAGTGTTGATGGCCGACACATAAACGCACCTTGGGGTTCAACAACTATGGAAATCGCCCGACCCAAAACGGTTAGTAATAGTCCATGAACGGGCCGAATCGCCAAAACCGCGAAAGTGTTGATGATCGACACGTAAATGCACCACGTGGGTTGTCAATCGCTGAAATCACTCCGGACCCCAAAACAGTGAGTAATAGTCCAAGAAGCGGGCCAAATCGCCAAAACTGTGAGTGTTGATGACCGACACGTAAACGCACCTTGGGGTTCAACAACTATGGAAATCGCCGGACCCCAAAACGGTTAGTAATAGTCCATGAACGGGCCAGAATCCGCCAAAACGCGAAAAGCAATGACCGACACGTAATCGCACCACGGGTTCGCAATCGTTGAAATCACCCGGACCCCAAAACAGTGAGTAATAGTCCAAGAAACGGGCCGAATCGCCAAAACTTTGAGTGTTGATGACCGACACGTAAACGCACCTGGGGTTCAACAACTATGGAAATCGCTTTGGGACCCCAAAACGGTGAGTAATAGTCCATGAACGGGCCAGAATCGCCAAACCCTGAGGGTTAGTCGCGTGATCTGATGATGTCGCTTGCACGGGATGAGTGAGTAATAGTCCCGACGCGAATGGCCGCACAACGGGTTCAACAATCGCTGAAATCATTCGGGACCCCAAAACAAGTGAGTAATAGTCCATGAAGCGGGCCAGAATCGGCCAAAACTTTGAGTGTTGATGACCGACACGTAAACGCACCTTGGGGTTCAACAACTATGGAAATCGCTTCCGACCCCAAAACGGTGAGTAATAGTCCATGAAACGGGCCATAATCGCCAAAACCATGAAAGTGCTGATGACCGACACGTAAATGCACAACGGGGTTCGTCAATCGTTGAAATCATTCCGGAACCCCAAAACAGTGAGTAATAGTCCAAGAAGCGGGCCAGAATCGGCCAAAACTTTGAGTGTTGATGACCGACACGTAAACGCACCTTGGGGTTCAACAACTATGGAAATCGCTTCGGGACCCCAAAACGGTGAGTAATAGTCCATGAAACGGGCCAGAATCGGCCAAAACCGCGAGTGCTGATGACCGACACGTAAACGCACCACGGGTTCGTCAATCGTTGAAATCACCCGGACCCCAAAACAAAGTGAGTAATAGTCCAAGAAGCGGGCCAGAATCGCCAAAACTATGAGTGTTGATGACCGACACGTAAACGCACCTTGGGGTTCAACAACTATGGAAATCGCCGGACCCCAAAACGGTGAGTAATAGTCCATGAAACGGGCAGAATCGGTGAAAACCGCGAAAGTGTCACGATGACCGACACGTAAACGCACCACGGGTTCGTTAATCGCTGAAATCACTCCGGGACCCCAAAACAGTGAGTAATAGTCGCAGAATCCGCCAAAACCAGTGAGTGTTGATGATCGACACGTAAACGCACCTTGGGGTTCAACAACTATGGAAATCGCCGGACCCCAAAACGGTTAGTAATAGTCCATGAAACGGGCCAGAATCGCCAAAACGAAAAGTTGATGACCGACACGTAAACGCACCACGGGTTCGTCAATCATTGAAATCACCCGGACCCCAAAACAGTGAGTAATAGTCCAAGAAGCGGGCCGAATCCGCCAAAACTGTGAGTGTTGATGACCGACACGTAAATGCACCTTGGGGTTCAACAACTATGGAAATCGCTTCGGGACCCCAAAACGGTTAGTAATAGTCCATGAAACGGGCCAGAATCGGCCAAAACCGCGAGTGCTGATGACCGACACGTAAACGCACCACGGGGTTCGTCAATCCTTGAAATCATTCCGGGACCCCAAAACAGTGAGTAATAGTCCAAGAAGCGGGCCAGAAGCGGCCAAAACTGTGAGTGTTGATGACCGACACATAAACGCACCTTGGGGTTCAACAACTATGGAAATCGCCGACCCCAAAGCGGTTAGTAATAGTCCATGAACGGGCCAGAATCGCCAAAACCGCGATGTGTCGATGACCGACACGTAAACGCACCACGGGTTCGTTAATCGCTGAAATCATTCCGGACCCCAAAACAAAGTGAGTAATAGTCCAAAAGCGCCCAAATCGCCAAAACTGTGAGTGTTGATGACCGACACGTAAACGCACCTTGGGGTTCAACAACTATGGAAATCGCCGACCCCAAAACGGTGAGTAATAGTCCATGAACGGGCCATAATCGCCAAAACCGCGAAAGTGCCGATGACCGACACGTAAATGCACAACAGGGTTCGTCAATCGCTGAAATCATTCCGGACCCCAAAACAAAGGAGTAATAGTCCAAAAGCGGCCAAATCGCCAAAACTTTGAGTGTTGATGACCGACACGCAAACGCACCTTTGGGGTTCAAGAACTATGGAAATTGCTTCGACCCCAAAACGGTGAGTAATAGTCCATGAAACGGGCCGAATCGGCCAAAACCGCGAAAGTGTAATGATCTACGACGAATCGCACCACGAGGTTCGTCAATTATTGAAATCACCCGGACCCCAAAACAGTGAGTAATAGTCCAAGAAGCGGCCGAATCGCCAAAATTGTGAGTGTTGATGACCGACACATAAACGCACCTTTGGGGTTCAACAACTATGGAAATCGCCGACCCCAAAGCGGTTAGTAATAGTCCATGAACGGGCCAGAATCGCCAAAACCGCGAAAAGCCGATGACCGACACGTAAACGCACTACGGGTTCGTTAATCGCTGAAATCACTCCGGACCCCAAAACAGTGAGTAATAGTCCAAGAAGCGGGCCGAATCGGCCAAAACTGTGAGTGTTGATGACCGACACATAAACGTACCTTGGGGTTCTACAACTATGGAAATCGCGGACCCCAAAACGGTTAGTAATAGTCCATGAAACGGGCCAGAATCGGCCAAAACCGTGAGTGCTAATGACCGACACGAATCGCACCACGGGTTCGTCAATCGCTGAAATCACCACGGACCCCAAACACAGTGAGTAATAGTCCAAGAAACGGGCCGAATCGCCAAAACATTGAGTGTTGATGACCGACACGTAAACGCACCTTGGAGTTCGACAACAATGGAAATCGCTTCGCGACCCCAAAACGGTGAGTAATAGTCCATGAAACGGGCCATAATCAGCCAAACCATGAAAGTGTCGATGACCGACACGTAATGCACAACGGGTTCTCAATCGCTGAAATCATTCCGGACCCCAAAACAGTGAGTAATAGTCCAAAAAGCGGCCAAATCGCCAAAACTTTGAGTGTTGATGACCGACACGTAAACGCACCTTGGGGTTCAACAACTATGGAAATTGCTTCGGGACCCCAAAACGGTGAGTAATAGTCCATGAAACGGGCCAGAATCGCCAAAACCGCGAAAAGGTGATGACCGAAACGTAAATGCACCACGGGTTCGTCAATCGTTGAAATCACCCGGACCCCAAAACAGTGAGTAATAGTCCAAGAAGCGGCCAGAATCGCCAAAACTATGAGTGTTGATGACCGACACATAAACGCACCTTGGGGTTCAACAATTATAGAAATCGCTTCGGGACCCCAAAACGGTGAGTAATAGTCCATGAAACGGGCCAGAATCGGTGAAAACCGCGAGTGCTGATGACCAACACGTAAACGCACCACGGGGTTCGTTAATAGTTGAAATCAGTCTGGGACCCCAAAACAGTGAGTAATAGTCCAAGAAGCGGCCCAGAATCGGCCAAAACTGTAAGTGTTGATGACCGACACGTAAACGCACCTTGGGGTTTTACAACTATGGAAATCGCTTTGGGACCCCAAAACGGTTAGTAATAGTCCATGAAACGGGCCAGAATCGACAAAACCACGAAAAGTAATGACCGACACGTAAATGCACCATAGGGTTTGTCAATCGTTGAAATCACCCGGACCCCAAAACAAGGAGTAATAGTCCAAGAAGCGGGCCGAATCGCCAAAACTGTGAGTGTTGATGACCGACACGTAAACGCACCTTGGGGTTCAACAACTATGGAAATCGCCGACCCCAAAGCGGTGAGTAGTAGTCCATGAAACGGGCAAGAATCGCCAAAACCGCGAAAGTGCCGATGACCGACACGTAAACGCACCACGGGTTCATTAATCGCTGAAATCACCCGGACCCCAAAACAGTGAGTAATAGTCCAAGAAGCGGCCGAATGGCCAAAACTGTGAGTGTTGATGGCCAACACGTAAACGCACCTTGGGGTTCAACAACTATGGAAATCGCCGACCCCAAAACGGTTAGTAATAGTCCATGAAACGGGCCAGAATCCGCCAAAACCATGAAAGTCTTGATGACCGACACGTAAATGCACCACGGGTTCATCAATCGCTGAAATCACCGGGACCCCAAAACAGTGAGTAATAGTCCAAGAAGCGGCCAAAATCGCCAAAACTGTGAGTGTTGATGACCGACATGTAAACGCACCTTGGGGTTCAACAACTATGGAAATCGCCGGGACCCCAAAACGGTTAGTAATATTCCATGAACGGGCCAGAATCGCCAAAACGCGAAAAGCAATGACCGACATGTAATCGCACCACGGGTTAAATCAATCATTGAAATCACCCGACCCCAAAACAGTGAGTAATAGTCCAAGAACGGGCCGAATCGCCAAAACTTTGAGTGTTGATGACCGACACGTAAACGCACCTTGGAGTTCAACAACTATGGAAATCGCCGGGACCCCAAAACGGTGAGTAATAGTCCATGAACGGGCCATAATCGCCAAACCATGAAAGTGCTGATGACCGACACGTAAATGCACAACGGGTTCATCAATCGTTGAAATCATTCCGGACCCCAAAACAAAGTGAGTAATAGTCCAAAAGCGGCCAAATCGCCAAAACTTTGAGTGTTGATGACCGACACGTAAACGCACCTTGGGTTCAAGAACTATGGAAATTGCCGGGACCCCAAAACGGTGAGTAATAGTCCATGAACGGGCCAGAATCGCCAACACCGCGAAAAGCCGATGATCGACGAGTGAGAATCGCACCACGGGTTCGACCTAATCGCTGACAATCACTCGGGACCCCAAAATAGTGAGTAATAGTCCATGAAGCGGGCCGAATCGCCAAAACCGCGAGTGTTGATGATCGACACATAAACGCACCTTTGGGGTTCAACAACTATGGAAATCGCTTCCGGACCCCAAAACGGTGAGTAATAGTCCATGAAGCGGGCCTGAATCGGCCAACACCGTGAGTGTTGATGACTGACGCTTAATCGCACCTTGGGGTTCAACAATTATGGAAATCGCTTCGCGACCCCAAAACGGTTAGTAATAGTCCATTAAATGGGCCAGAATCGCCAAACCCTCCAGTGCTGATGACCGACACGTAATCGCACCACGGGTTCGCCAATCGCTGAAATCACCGGACCCCAAAACAGTGAGTAAAATAGTCCAGGAAGTGGCCCAGAATCGGCCGAAACTATGAGTGTTGAAGACCGACACATAAATGTGCCTTGGGGTTCAACAATTATAGAAATCGCTTCGGGACCCCAAAACGGTGAGTAATAGTCCATGAAACGGGCCAGAATCGGCCAAAACCGCGAGTGCTGATGACCGACACGTAAACGCACCACGGGTTTGTTAATCGTTGAAATCACCCGGACCCCAAAACAAGTGAGTAATAGTCCAAGAAGCGGCCGAATCGCCAAACTGTGAGTGTTGATGATCGACACGTAAACGCACCTTGGGGTTCAACAACTATGGAAATCGCCGACCCCAAAACGTTAGTAATAGTCCATGAAACGGGCCAGAATCGCCAAACCACGAAAGTGTTGATGACCGACACGTAAATGCACCACAGGGTGGTTCAATCGTTGAAATCACCCGGACCCCAAAACAGTGAGTAATAGTCCAAGAAGCGGGCCGAATGGCCAAAACTATGAGTGTTGATGACCGACACGTAAACGCACCTTGGGGTTCAACAACTATGGAAATCGCTTCGCGACCCCAAAACGGTTAGTAATAGTCCATGAAACGGGCCAGAATCGCCAAAACCGCGAAAGTTGATGACCGACACGTAAACGCACCACGGGGTTCGTTAATCGTTGAAATCACTCCGGGACCCCAAAACAGTGAGTAATAGTCCAAGAAGCGCCAGAATCGGCCAAAACTATGAGTGTTGATGACCGACACGTAAACGCACCTTGGGGTTCTACAACTATGGAAATCGCTTCGGGACCCCAAAACGGTTAGTAATCGTCCATGAAACGGGCCAGAATCAGCCAAAACCGCGAGTGTTGATGACCGACACGTAAATGCACCACAGGGTTCGTCAATCGTTGAAATCACTCCGGGACCCCAAAACAGTGAGTAATAATCCAAGAAGCGGGCCAGAATCGGCCAAAACTATGAGTGTTGATGACCGACACGTAAACGCACCTTGGGGTTCAACAACTATGGAAATCGCGGGACCCCAAAGCGGTTAGTAATAGTCCATGAACGGGCCATAATCGCCAAAACCGCGAAAAGTGATGACCGACACGTAAACGCACAACGGGTTCTCAATCGTTGAAATCATTCCGACCCCAAAACAAGTGAGTAATAGTCCAAGAAGCGGGCCAAAATCGCCAAAACTTTGAGTGTTGATGACCGACACGTAAACGCACCTTGGGGTTCAACAACTATGGAAATCGCCGACCCAAAAGACCCCAAAACGGTTAGTAATAGTCCATGAAACGGGCCAGAATCGCCAAACCCGCGAAAGTGATGACCGACACGTAAATCGCACCACGGGTTCGTCAATCGCTGAAATCACCCGGACCCCAAAACAGTGAGTAATAGTCCAAGAAGCGGGCAAGAATCGCCAAAACTATGAGTGTTGATGACCGACACATAAACGCACCTTGGGGTTCAACAACTATGGAAATCGCCGACCCCAAAACGGTGAGTAATAGTCCATGAACGGGCCAGAATCGTGAAAACCGCGAAAGTGCTGATGACCGACACGTAACGCACCACGGGTTAAATCAATCGTTGAAATCATTCCGGACCCCAAAACAGTGAGTAATAGTCCAAGAAGCGCCGAATCGCCAAAACTTTGAGTGTTGATGACCGACACTTAAACGCACCTTGGGGTTCAACAATTATGGAAATCGCTTCGGGACCCCAAAAAGGTTAATAATAGTCCATGAAACGGGCCAGAATCGGCCAAACCCGCCAGTGCTGATGACCGACACGTAATCGCACCACGGGGTTCGTCAATCGTTGAAATCACTCCAGGACCCCAAAACAGTGAGTAATAGTCCAAGAAGCGGGCCAGAATCGGCCAAAACTATGAGTGTTGATGACCGACACATAAACGCACCTTGGGGTTCAGCAACTATGGAAATCGCTTCGGGACCCCAAAACGGTGAGTAATAGTCCATGAAACGGGCCAGATCGGCCAAAACCGCGAAAGGTTGATGACCGACACGTAAACGCACCACGGGTTTGTTAATCGCTGAAATCACTCCGGGACCCCAAAACAAGTGAGTAATAGTCCAAGAAGCGGGCCGAATCGCCAAAACTTTGAGTGTTGATGACCGACACGTAAACGCACTTGGGGTTCAACAACTATGGAAATCGCGGACCCCAAAACGGTTAGTAATAGTCCATGAAACGGGCCAGAATCAGCCAAAACCGCGAGTGTTGATGACCGACACGTAAACGCACCACAGGGTTCGTTAATCGTTGAAATCAGTCCGGACCCCAAAACAGTGAGTAATAGTCCAAGAAGCGGGCAGAATCGGCCAAAATCGTGAGTGTTGATGGCCGACACGAAACGCACCTTAGGGTTCAACAACTATGGAAATCGTTGATGGACCCATAAATGGTTAGTAATAGTCCATGTAAACGGGCCAGAATCGCCAAAACGTGAGTGCTAATGACCGACACGTAATCGCACCACGGGTTCGTTAATCGCTGAAATCACTACGGACCCCAAAACAGTGAGTAATAGTCCAAGAACGGGCCGAATCGCCAAAACTTTGAGTGTTGATGACCGACACGTAAACGCACCTTGGAGTTCAACAACAATGGAAATCGCCGACCCCAAAACGGTGAGTAATAGTCCATGAACGGGCCATAATCAGCCAAACCATGAAAAGTGCTGATGACCGACACGTAAATGCACAACGGGGTTCCTCAATCGTTGAAATCATTCCGGACCCCAAACAAAGTGAGTAATAGTCCAAAAGCGGCCCAAATTGGTCAAAACTTTGAGTGTTGATGACCGAAACGTAAACTCACCTTGGGGTTCAAGAACTATGGAAATTGCTTCGGAACCCCAAAACGGTGAGTAATAGTCCATGAAACGGGCCAGAATCGGCCAAAACCGCGAGTGCTGATGACTGACACGTAAATGCACCACAGGGTTCGCTAATCGTTGAAATCACCCGACCCCAAAACAAGTGAGTAAAATAGTCCAAGAAGCGGCCAGAATCGCCAAAACTATGAGTGTTGAAGACCGACACATAGATGCACCTTGGGGTTCAACAACTTTAGAAATCGCCGACCCCAAAACGGTGAGTAATAGTCCATGAAACGGGCAGAATCGGTGAAAACCGCGAAAAGTGCCGGATGACCGACACGTAAACGCACCACGGGTTTGTTAATCGCTGAAATCACTCCGGACCCCAAAACAGTGAGTAATAGTCCAAGAAGCGGCCAGAATCGGCCAAAACGTGAGTGTTGATGACGGATACGTAAATGCACCTTGGGGTTCAACAACTATGGAAATCGCCGACCCCAAAACGGTTAGTAATAGTCCATTAAACGGGCCAGAATCGGACAAAACCACGAAAAGTTAATGACCGACATGCAAATGCACCATAGGGTTTGTCAATCGTTGAAATCACCCGGACCCCAAAACAGTGAGTAATAGTCCAAGAAGCGGCCAGAATCGCCAAAATCGTGAGTGTTGATGACCGACACGTAAACGCACCTTGGGGTTCAACAACTATGGAAATCGCCGACCCCAAAGCAGTTAGTAGTAGTCCATTAACGGGCCGAATCGCCAAACCACGAAAGTGTCTTGATGACCGACACGTAAACGCATCACGGGTTCGTTAATCGCTGAAATCACCCGGACCCCAAAACAAGAAGTAATAGTCAAGAAGCGGGCCGAATCGCCAAAACTGTGAGTGTTGATGGTCGACACGTAAACGCACCTTGGGGTTCAACAACTATGGAAATCGCCGACCCCAAAACAGTTAGTAATAGTCCATGAACGGGCCAGAATCGCCAAAACCGCGAAAATGATGATCGACACGTAAATGCACCATGGGTTCGCTAATCGTTGAAATCACCGGGACCCCAAAACAGTGAGTAATAGTCCAAGAAGCGGCCAAAATCGCCAAAACTGTGAGTGTTGATGACCGACACGTAAACGCACCTTGGGGTTCAACAACTATGGAAATCGCCGGGACCCAAAACGGTTAGTAATATTCCATGAACGGGCCAGATCGCCAAAACGCGAAAAGCAATGACCGACATGTAATCGCACCACGGGTTCGTCAATCATTGAAATCACCCGGACCCCAAAAAAGTGAGTAATAGTCCAAGAACGGGCCGAATCGCCAAAACTTTGAGTGTTGATGACCGACACGTAAACGCACCTTGGAGTTCAACAACTATGGAAATCGCCGGACCCCAAAACGGTGAGTAATAGTCCATGAACGGGCCATAATCGCCAAACCCGCAAAGTGTTGATGACCGACACGTAAATGCACAACGGGTTCGCAATCGTTGAAATCATTCCAGACCCCAAAACAGTGAGTAATAGTCCAAAAGCGCCCAAATCGCCAAAACTTTGAGTGTTGATGACCGACACGTAAACGCACCTTGGGGTTCAAGAACTATGGAAATTGCCGACCCCAAAACGGTGAGTAATAGTCCATGAACGGGCCAGAGTCGCCAACACCGCGAAAAGCTAATGATCTACGCGTAATCGCACCACGGTTCGCCAATTATTGAGATCACCCGGACCCCAAAACAGTGAGTAATAGTCCAAGAAGCGGGCCGAATCGCCAAAATTGTGAGTGTTGATGATCGACACATAAACGCACCTTGGGGTTCAACAACTATGGAAATCGCCGACCCCAAAGCGGTTAGTAATAGTCCATGAAACGGGCCAGAATCAGCCAAAACCGCGAGTGCCGATGACCGACACGTAAACGCACTACGGGTTCGTTAATCGCTGAAATCAGTCCGGACCCCAAAACAGTGAGTAATAGTCCAAGAAGCGGGCAGACGGCCAAAACTGTGAGTGTTGATGGCCGACACGTAAACGCACCTTAGGGTTCAACAACTATGGAAATCGCCGACCCCAAATGGTTAGTAATAGTCCATGAAACGGGCCAGAATCGGCCAAAAACGTGAGTGCTAATGACCGACACGTAATCGCACCACGGGGTTCGTTAATCGTTGAAATCACTACGGGACCCCAAAACAGTGAGTAATAGTCCAAGAAACGGGCCAGAATCGCCAAAACATTGAGTGTTGATGACCGACACGTAAACGCACCTTGGAGTTCAACAACAATGGAAATCGCCGACCCCAAAACGGTGAGTAATAGTCCATGAACGGGCCATAATCAGCCAAACCATGAAAAGTGTGATGACCGACACGTAATGCACAACGGGTTCTCAATCGCTGAAATCATTCCGGACCCCAAAACAAAGTGAGTAATAGTCCAAAAGCAGCCCAAATCGGTCAAAACTTTGAGTGTTGATGATCGAACGTAAACTCACCTTGGGGTTCAAGAACTATGGAAATTGCCGGACCCCAAAACGGTGAGTAATAGTCCATGAAACGGGCCAGAATCGCCAAAACCGCGAAAGTGTCGATGACCAAACGTAAATGCACCATGTGGTTCGCTAATCGTTGAAATCACCCGGACCACAAAACAGTGAGTAAAATAGTCCAAGAAGCGGGCTGAATCGCCAACACTATGAGTGTTGAAGACCGACACATAGATGCACCTTGGGGTTCAACAATTTAGAAATCGCCGACCCCAAAACGGTGAGTAATAGTCCATGAAACGGGCCAGATCCGTGAAAACCGCGAAAGTGCCGATGACCGACACGTAAACGCACCATGGGTTTGTTAATCGCTGAAATCACCCGGACCCCAAAACAAGTGAGTAATAGTCCAAGAAGCGCCTGAATTGGCCAAAACTGTAAGTGTTGATGACGGATACGTAAATGCACCTTGGGTTCAACAACTATGGAAATCGCCGACCCCAAAACGATTAGTAATAGTCCATTAAACGGGCCAGAATCGGACAAAACCACGAAAAGTAATGACCGACACGCAAATGCACCATAGGGTTTGTCAATCGCTGAAATCACCCGGACCCCAAAACAGTGAGTAATAATCCAAGAAGCGGGCCGAATCGCCAAAACTGTGAGTGTTGATGACCGACACGTAAACGCACCTTGGGGTTCAACAACTATGGAAATCGCCTGGACCCCAAAACGGTTAGTAATATTCCATGAACGGGCCAGAATCGCCAAAACGCGAAAAGCTTAATGACCGACATGTAATCGCACCACGGGTTCGTCAATCATTGAAATCACCCGGACCCCAAAACAAAGGAGTAATAGTCCAAGAACGGGCCAGAATCGCCAAAACTTTGAGTGTTGATGACCGACACGTAAACGCACCTTGGAGTTCAACAACTATGGAAATCGCCGACCCCAAAACGGTGAGTAATAGTCCATGAAACGGGCCATAATCAGCCAAACCATGAAAGTGCTGATGACCGACACGTAAATGCACAACGGGGTTCGTCAATCGTTGAAATCATTCCAGGACCCCAAAACAGTGAGTAATAGTCCAAAAAGCGGCCCAAATCGGCCAAAACTTTGAGTGTTGATGACCGACACGCAAACGCACCTTGGGGTTCAAGAACTATGGAAATTGCTTCGGGACCCCAAAACGGTGAGTAATAGTCCATGAAACGGGCCAGAGTCGGCCAACACCGCGAAAGTGCTAATGATCTACGCGGAATCGCACCACGGTTCGCCAATTATTGAGATCACCCGGACCCCAAAACAAGTGAGTAATAGTCCAAGAAGCGGCCGAATCGCCAAAATTGTGAGTGTTGATGACTGACACATAAACGCACCTTGGGGTTCAACAACTATGGAAATCGCGGACCCCAAAGCGGTTAGTAGTAGTCCATGAAACGGGCCAGAATCGGCCAAAACTGCGAGTGCCGATGACCGACACGTAAACGCACTACGTGGTTCGTTAATCGTTGAAATCAGTCCGGACCCCAAAACAGAAGTAATAGTCCAAGAAGCGGGCCAGACGGCCAAAACTGTGAGTGTTGATGGCCGACACGTAAACGCACCTTAGGGTTCAACAACTATGGAAATCGCCGACCCATAAATGGTTAGTAATAGTCCATGAAACGGGCCAGAATCGCCAAAAACGTGAGTGCTAATGACCGACACGTAATCGCACCACGGGTTCGTTAATCGCTGAAATCACCACGGACCCCAAAACAAAGGAGTAATAGTCCAAGAACGGGCCGAATCGCCAAAACATTGAGTGTTGATGACCGACACGTAAACGCACCTTGGAGTTCGACAACAATGGAAATCGCCGACCCCAAAACGGTGAGTAATAGTCCATGAACGGGCCATAATCAGCCAAACCATGAAAGTGCCGATGACCGACACGTAATGCACAACGGGTTCTCAATCGTTGAAATCATTCCGGACCCCAAAACAAGTGAGTAATAGTCCAAAAGCAGCCCAAATCGTCAAAACTTTGAGTGTTGATGACCAAACGTAAACTCACCTTGGGGTTCAAGAACTATGGAAATTGCTTCGACCCCAAAACGGTGAGTAATAGTCCATGAACGGGCCAGAATCGCCAAAACCGCGAAAAGTCGATGATCGAAACGTAAATGCACCACGGGTTCGCTAATCGTTGAAATCACCCGACCACAAAACAGTGAGTAAAATAGTCCAAGAAGCGGGCCAGAATCGGCCAACACTATGAGTGTTGAAGACCGATACATAGATGCACCTTGGGGTTCAACAATTTTAGAAATCGCTTCGGGACCCCAAAACGGTGAGTAATAGTCCATGAAACGGGCCAGAATCGGTGAAAACCGCGAGTGCTGATGACCGACACGTAAACGCACCACGGGGTTTGTTAATCGCTGAAATCACTCCGGGACCCCAAAACAGTGAGTAATAGTCCAAGAAGCGGCCCAGAATCGGCCAAAACTGTAAGTGTTGATGACGGATACGTAAATGCACCTTGGGGTTCTACAACTATGGAAATCGCTTCGGGACCCCAAAACGATTAGTAATAGTCCATTAAACGGGCCAGAATCGGACAAAACCACGAAAAGCAATGACCGACACGCAAATGCACCATAGGGTTTGTCAATCGCTGAAATCACCCGGACCCCAAAACAGTGAGTAATAATCCAAGAAGCGGGCCGAATCGCCAAACTGTGAGTGTTGATGACCGACACGTAAACGCACCTTGGGGTTCAACAACTATGGAAATCGCCGACCCCAAAGCAGCTAGTAGTAGTCCATTAAACGGGCAAGAATCGCCAAAACGCGAAAGTGTCGATGACCGACACGTGAACGCATCAAGGGGTTCGTTAATCGCTGAAATCACCCGGACCCCAAAACAGTAAGTAATAGGTCAAGAAGCGGCCGAATTGGCCAAAACTGTGAGTGTTGATGGCCGACACGTAAACACACCTTGGGGTTCAACAACTATGGAAATCGCCGACCCCAAAACAGTTAGTAATAGTCCATGAACGGGCCAGAATCGCCAAAACCGCGAAAAGTGTCGATGATCGACACGTAAATGCACCACGTGGTTCATCAATCGCTGAAATCACCGGGACCCCAAAACAGTGAGTAATAGTCCAAGAAGCGGGCCAAAATCGCCAAAACTGTGAGTGTTGATGACCGACACGTAAACGCACCTTGGGGTTCAACAACTATGGAAATCGCCGGCTCCAAAACGGTTAGTAATATTCCATGAACGGGCGAATCGCCAAAACGCGAAAGTGCTAATGACCGACATGTAATCGCACCACGGGTTCGTTAATCATTGAAATCACCCGGACCCCAAAACAGTGAGTAATAGTCCAAGAACGGGCCGAATCGCCAAAACTTTGAGTGTTGATGACCGACACGTAAACGCACCTTGAGTTCGACAACTATGGAGATCGCCGACCCCAAAACGGTGAGTAATAGTCCATGAACGGGCCATAATCGCCAAACCATGAAAGTGCCGATGACCGACACGTAAATGCACAACGGGTTCGCTAATCGCTGAAATCATTCCGGACCCCAAAAGTGAGTAGTAGTCCAAAAAGCGCCCAAATCGCCAAAACTTTGAGTGTTGATGACCGACACGCAAACGCACCTTGGGGTTCAAGAACTATGGAAATTGCCGGACCCCAAAACGGTGAGTAATAGTCCATGAACGGGCCAGAGTCGCCAACACCGCGAAAGTGCTTATGATCTACGCGTAATCGCACCACGAGGTTCACAATTATTGAGATCACCCGGACCCCAAAACAAGTGAGTAATAGTTCAAGAAGCGCCAGAATCGCCAAAATTGTGAGTGTTGATGATCGACACATAAACGCACCTTGGGGTTCAACAACTATGGAAATCGCCGAACCACAAAACGGTGAGTAGTAGTCCATGAAACGCGCAGAATCGGCCAACACCATGAGTGCTGATGACTGACGCTTAATCGCACCTTGGGGTTCAACAATTATGGAAATCGCCAGACCCCAAAACGGTTAGTAATAGTACATTAAATGGGCAGATCGCCAAACCTCCAAAGGTTCACGACCGACACGTAATCGCACCACGGGTTCGCTAATCGCTGATATCACCCGGACCCCAAAACAAGGAGTAAAATAGTCCAAGAAGCGGGCCGAGTCGGCCAAAACTATGAGTGTTGAAGACCAACACATAGATGCACCTTGGGGTTCAACAATTATAGAAATCGCCGGACCCCAAAACGGTGAGTAATAGTCCATGAAATGGGCAAGAATCGGTAAAACCGCGAAAAGTCGATGACCGACACGTAAACGCACCACGGGTTTGTTAATGCTGAAATCACCCAGACCCCAAAACAAAGGAGTAATAGTCCAAGAAGCGCCTGTAATCGCCAAACTGTAAGTGTTGATGACCGACACGTAAATGCACCTTGGGGTTCTACAACTATGGAAATCGCCGACCCCAACACGGTTAGTAATAGTCCATTAAACGGGCCGAATCGCCAAAACCACGAGTGTTGATGACCGACGCAAATGCACCACGTGGTTCAGAATCGCTGAAATCACCGGACCCCAAAACAAAGGAGTAATAATCCAAGAAGCGGGCCAGAATCGCCAAAACTGTGAGTGTTGATGACCGACACGTAAACGCACTTTGGGGTTCAACAACTATGGAAATCGCCGACCCCAAAGCGTTAGTAGTAGTCCATGAACGGGCCAGAATCAGCCAAAACCGCGAAAGTGTCGATGACCGCACGTAAACGCACCACGGGTTCGTTAATCGTGAAATCACCCGGACCCCTAAACAATAAGTAATAGTCCAAGAAGCGGGACAGACGGCCAAAACTGTGAGTGTTGATGGCCGACACGTAAACGCACCTTGGGGTTCAACAACTATGGAAATCGCCGACCCATAAACGGTTAGTAATAGTCCATGAACGGGCAGAATCGCCAAAACCGCGAAAAGTTGATGATCGACATGTAAATGCACCATGTGGTTCGCAATCGCTGAAATCACCCGGACCCCAAAACAGTGAGTAATAGTCCAAGAAGCGGGCCAAATCGCCAAGACTGTGAGTGTTGATGACCTACACGAAATGCACCTTGGGGTTCAACAACTATGGAAATCGCCGGCTCCAAAACGGTTAGTAATATTCCATGAACGGGCCAGATCCGCCAAAACGCGAAAAGCTAATGACCAAACGTAATCGCACCACGGGTTCGCTAATCGTTGAAATTACTCCGGACCCCAAAACAGTGAGTAATAGTCCAAGAACGGGCCGAATCGCCAAAACTTTGAGTGTTGATGACCGACACGTAAACGCACCTTGGAGTTCAACAACTATGGAAATCGCCGGACCCCAAAACGGTGAGTAATAGTCCATGAACGGGCCATAATCGCCAAACCCGCGAAAGTGTCGATGACCGACACGTAAATGCACAACGGGGTTCGTCAATCGTTGAAATCATTCCGGGACCCCAAAATAGTGAGTAATAGTCCAAAAAGCGGCCCAAATCGGTCAAAACTTTGAGTGTTGATGACCGAAACGTAAACGCACCTTGGGGTTCAAGAGCTATGGAAATTGCTTCAGGACCCCAAAACGGTGAGTAATAGTCCATGAAACGGGCCAGAATCGGCCAACACCGCGAGTGCTGATGATCGACGCGTAATCGCACCACGGGGTTCGTCAATCGCTGAGATCACTCCGGGACCCCAAAACAGTGAGTAATAGTCCAAGAAGCGGGCCTTAATCGGCCAAAACTGTGAGTGTTGATGACGGACACATAAACACACCTTGGGGTTCAACAACTATGGAAATCGCTACAGAACCACAAAACGGTGAGTAATAGTCCATGAAACGGGCCAGAATCGGCCAACACCGTGAGTGCTGATGACTGACGCTTAACCGCACCTTGGGGTTCAACAATTATGGAAATCACTTCGGGACCCCAAAACGGTTAGTAATAGTCCATGAAATATGCCAGAATCGGCCAAACCCGCCAGTGCTGATGACTGACACGTAATCGCACCACGGGTTCGCTAATCGCTGAAATCACCCGGACCCCAAAAAAGGAGTAAATAGTCCAAGAAGCGGGCCGAATCGCCAAACTATGAGTGTTGAAGACCGACACATAGATGCACCTTGGGGTTCAACAATTATAGAAATCGCTTCGCGACCCCAAAACGGTGAGTAATAGTCCATCAAACGGGCCAGAATCGGTGAAAACCGCGAGTGCTGATGACTGACACGTAAACGCACCACGGGTTTCTTAATCGCTGAAATCACCCGGACCCCAAAACAGTGAGTGATAGTCCAAGAAGCGCCGAGAATCGCCAAAACTGTGAGTGTTGATGACCGACACGTAAATGCACCTTGGGGTTCTACAACTATGGAAATCGCCGACACCAAAACAGTTAGTAATAGTCCATTAATGGGCAGAATCGCCAAAACCACGAAAGTGTCATGACCGACACGCAAATTCACCACAGTGGTTCGCCAATCGCTGAAATCGGGACCCAGTCCATCACCACGGGTTCGCTAATCGCTGAAATCACCCGGACCCCAAAACAGTGAGTAATAATCCAAGAAGCGGCCGAATCGCCAAAACTGTGAGCGTTGATGACCGACACGTAAACGCACCTTGGGGTTCAAGAACTATGGAAATTGCTTCGGGACCCCAAAACAGTGAGTAATAGTCCATGAAACGGGCCAGAATCGGCCAACACCGCGAGTGCTGATGACCGACGCGAATCGCACCACGGGTTCGCTAATCGCTGAGATCACCCGGACCCCAAAAAAGGAGTAATAATCCAAGAAGCGGGCCGAATCGCCAAAACTGTGAGTGTTGATGACCGACACGTAAATGCACCTTGGGGTTCAACAACTATGGAAATCGCCGACCCCAAAGCGTTAGTAGTAGTCCATGAAACGGGCCAGAATCGCCAAAACCGCGAAAGTGCCGATGACCAACACGTAAACGCACTACGGGTTCGTTAATCATTGAAATCACCCGGACCCCAAAACAGTGAGTAAATAGTCCAAGAAGCGGCCGAATCGCCAAAACTATGAATGTTGAAGACCGACATAGATGCACCTTGGGGTTCAACAATTATAGAAATCGCCGACCCCAAAACGGTGAGTAATAGTCCATGAACGGGCAAAATCGTGAAAACCGCGAAAGCCGACGACCAACACGTAAACGCACCACGGGTTTGTTAATCGCTGAAATCACTACGGACCCCAAAACAAAGGAGTAATAGTCCAAGAAGCGCCGAATTAGCCAAAACCGTAAGTGTTGATGACCGACACGTAAATGCACCTTGGGGTTCTACAACTATGTAAATCGCCGAACCCCAAAACGGTTAGTAATAGTCCATTAAACGGGCCGAATCGCCAAAACCACGAAAAGTGCCGATGACCGACATGCAAATGCACCACGTGGTTCGCTAATCGCTGAAATCACCCGGACCCCAAAACAGTGAGTAATAATCCAAGAAGCGGCCGAATCGCCAAAACTGTGAGTGTTGATGACCGACACGTAAACGCACCTTGGGGTTCAACAACTATGGAAATCGCCGACCCCAAAGCGTTAGTAGTAGTCCATGAAACGGGCCAGAATCCGCAAAACCGCGAAAAGTGCCGATGACCGACACGAACGCACCACGGGTTCGTTAATCGCTGAAATCACCCGGACCCCAAAACAGAAGTAATAGGTCAAGAAGCGGGCCACAATGGCCAAAACCGTGAGTGTTGATGGCCGACACGTAAACGCACCTTGGGGTTCAACAACTATGGAAATCGCCGACCCCAAAACGGTTAGTAATAGTCCATGAACGGGCCAGAATCAGCCAAAACCGCGAAGTGTTGATGACCGACACGTAAATGCACCACGGGTTCGCTAATCGCTGAAATCACCCGGACCCCAAAACAAGGAGTAAAATAGTCCAAGAAGCGGGCCGAATCGCCAAAACTATGAGTGTTGAAGAACGACACATAGATGCACCTTGGGGTTCAACAATTATAGCAATCGCCGGGACCCCAAAACGGTGAGTAATAGTCCATGAACGGGCCGAATCGTGAAAACCGCGAGTGGTGATGACCGACACGTAAACGCCCATGGGGTTTGTTAATCGCTGAAATCACCGGGACCCCAAAACAGTGAGTAATAGTCCAAGAAGCGCCCAGAATCGCCAAAACCGTGAGTGTTGATGATCGACACGTAAATGCACCATGTGGTTCAACAATCGCTGAAATCACCCGGACCCCAAAATAGTGGGTAATAGTCCATGAACGGGCCAGATCGTGAAAACCGCGAAAGTCGATGACCGACACGTAAACGCACCACGGGTTTGTTAATCGCTGAAATCACCCGGACCCAAAACAGTGAGTAATAGTCCAAGAAGCGCCCAGAATCAGCCAAACTATAAGTGTTGATGACCGACACGTAAATGCACCTTGGGGTTCTACAACTATGGAAATCGCCGACCCCAAAACGGTTAGTAATAGTCCAATAACGGGCCAGAATCGCCAAAACCACGAAAGTGTTGATGACCGACATGCAAATGCACCACGTGGTTTCAATCGCTGAAATCACCCGGACCCCAAAACAGTGAGTAATAATCCAAGAAGCGGGCCGAATCGCCAAACTGTGAGCGTTGATGACCGACACGTAAACGCACCTTGGGGTTCAAGAACTATGGAAATTGCCGGGACCCCAAAACGGTGAGTAATAGTCCATGAACGGGCAGATCGCCAACACCGCGAAAAGTGCCGATGACCGACGCGTAATCGCACCACGGGTTCGCTAATCGCTGAGATCACCCGGACCACAAAACAGTGAGTAATAATCCAAGAAGCGGGCCGAATCGCCAAAACTGTGAGTGTTGATGACCGACACGTAAATGCACCTTGGGGTTCAACAACTATGGAAATCGCCGGACCCCAAAGCGGTTAGTAGTAGTCCATGAACGGGCCAGATCGCCAAAACCGCGAAAGTGCCGATGATCGACACGTAAACGCACCGTGGTTCGCTAATCATTGAAATCACCCGGACCCCAAAACAAAGGAGTAAAATAGTCCAAGAAGCGGGCCGAATCGCCAAAACTATGAATTTTGAAGACCGACATAGATGCACCTTGGGGTTCAACAATTATAGAAATCGCCGACCCCAAAACGGTGAGTAATAGTCCATGAAACGGGCAAAATCGGTGAAAACCGCGAGTGTCGACGACCAACACGTAAACGCACCACGGGTTTGTTAATCGCTGAAATCACCACGGACCCCAAAACAAAGGAGTAATAGTCCAAGAAGCGCCGAATTAGCCAAAACTGTAAGTGTTGATGACCGATACGTAAATGCACCTTGGGGTTCTACAACTATGTAAATCGCTTCGGAACCCCAAAACGGTTAGTAATAGTCCATTAAACGGGCCAGAATCGGCCAAAACCACGAGTGCTGATGACCGACATGCAAATGCACCACGTGGTTCGCCAATCGCTGAAATCACCCGGACCCCAAAACAAAGGAGTAATAATCCAAGAAGCGGGCCGAATCGCCAAAACTGTGAGTGTTGATGACCGACACGTAAACGCACCTTGGGGTTCAACAACTATGGAAATCGCTTCGCGACCCCAAAGCAGTTAGTAGTAGTCCATGAAACGGGCCGAATCGGCAAAACCGCGAAAAGCCGATGACCGACACGTGAACGCACCACGGGTTCGTTAATCGCTGAAATCACCCGGACCCCAAAACAGTAAGTAATAGGTCAAGAAGCGGGCCACAATTGGCCAAAACCGTGAGTGTTGATGGTCGACACGTAAACGCACCTTGGGGTTCAACAACTATGGAAATCGCCGACCCCAAAACGGTTAGTAATAGTCCATGAACGGGCCAGAATCAGCCAAAACCGCGAAGTGTTGATGATCGACACGTAAATGCACCATGGTTCGCAATCGCTGAAATCACCCGGACCCCAAAACAAAGGAGTAAAATAGTCCAAGAAGCGGGCCGAATCGCCAAAACTATGAGTGTTGAAGAACGATACATAGATGCACCTTGGGGTTCAACAATTATAGAAATCGCCGGACCCCAAAACGGTGAGTAATAGTCCATGAACGGGCCAGAATCGTGAAAACCGCGAGTGGTGACGACCGACACGTAAACGCCCATGGGGTTTGTTAATCGCTGAAATCACCGGGACCCCAAAACAGTGAGTAATAGTCCAAGAAGCGCCCAGAATCGCCAAAACCGTGAGTGTTGATGATCGACACGTAAATGCACCATGGGTTCGCAATCGTTGAAATCACCCGACCCCAAAATAGTGGGTAATAGTCCATGAAACGGGCCAGAATCGGTGAAAACCGCGAGTGCTGATGACCGACACGTAAACGCACCACGGGTTTGTTAATCGCTGAAATCACCCGGACCCAAAACAGTGAGTAATAGTCCAAGAAGCGCCGTAATCAGCCAAACTATAATGTTGATGACCGACACGTAAATGCACCTTGGGGTTCAACAACTATGGAAATCGCCGACCCCAAAACGGTTAGTAATAGTCCAATAAACGGGCCAGAATCGCCAAAACCACGAAAGTGTTGACGACCGACATGCAAATGCACCACGGGTTCGCCAATCGCTGAAATCACCCGGACCCCAAAACAGTGAGTAATAATCCAAGAAGCGGGCCGAATCGCCAAAATGTGAGTGTTGATGACCGACACATAAATGTACCTTGGGGTTCAACAACTATGGAAATCGCCGACCCCAAAGCGTTAGTAGTAGTCCATGAACGGGCCGAATCAGCCAAACCGCGAAAGTGTCGATGATCGACACGTAAACGCACCACGGGTTTCTTAATCGCTGAAATCACCCGGACCCCAAACACAGTGAGTGATAGTCCAAGAAGCGCCGAGAATCGCCAAAATCGTGAGTGTTGATGACCGACACGTAAATGCACCTTGGGGTTCTACAACTATGGAAATCGCCGACACCAAAACAGTTAGTAATAGTCCATTAAATGGCCAGAATCGCCAAAACCACGAAAGTGCGATGACCGACACGCAAATTCACCATGGGTTCGCTAATCGCTGAAATCACCCGGACCCCAAAACAGTGAGTAATAATCCAAGAAGCGGGCCAGAATCGGCCAAAACTGTGAGCGTTGATGACCGACACGTAAACGCACCTTGGGGTTCAAGAACTATGGAAATTGCTTCGGGACCCCAAAACAGTGAGTAATAGTCCATGAAACGGGCCAGATCGCCAACACCGCGAAAAGTGCCGATGACCGACGCAGAATCGCACCACGGGTTCGCCAATCGCTGAGATCACCCGACCCCAAAACAAAGGAGTAATAATCCAAGAAGGGCCGAATCGCCAAAACTGTGAGTGTTGATGACCGACACGTAAATGCACCTTGGGGTTCAACAACTATGGAAATCGCCGGACCCCAAAGCGTTAGTAGTAGTCCATGAACGGGCCGAATCGCCAAAGCCGCGAAGTGCCGATGACCGACACGTAAACGCACTACGGGTTTGTTAATCATTGAAATCACCCGGACCCCAAAATAGTGAGTAAAATAGTCCAAGAAGCGGGCCAGAATCGCCAAAACTATGAATGTTGAAGACCGACATAGATGCACCTTGGGGTTCAACAATTATAGAAATCGCCGACCCCAAAACGGTGAGTAATAGTCCATGAAACGGGCAAAATCGTGAAAACCGCGAAGTGCCGACGATCAACACGTAAACGCACCACGGGTTTGTTAATCGCTGAAATCACCACGGACCCCAAAACAAAGTGAGTAATAGTCCAAGAAGCGCCGAATTAGCCAAAACTATAAGTGTTGATGACCGACACGTAAATGCACCTTGGGGTTCTACAACTATGTAAATCGCCGAACCCCAAAACGGTTAGTAATAGTCCATTAACGGGCCAGAATCGCCAAAACCACGAAAGTGTCGATGACCGACATGCGAATGCACCACAGGGTTCGCAATCGCTGAAATCACCCGGACCCCAAAACAGTGAGTAATAATCCAAGAAGCGGCCGAATCGCCAAAACTGTGAGTGTTGATGACCGACACGTAAACGCACCTTGGGGTTCAACAACTATGGAAATCGCCGACCCCAAAGCGTTAGTAGTAGTCCATGAAACGGGCCAGAATCGCAAAACCGCGAAAGTGCCGATGACCGACACGTAAACGCACCACGGGTTCGTTAATCGCTGAAATCACCCGGACCCCAAAACAGAAGTAATAGGTCAAGAAGCGGGCCACAATGGCCAAAACTGTGAGTGTTGATGGCCGACACGTAAACGCACCTTGGGGTTCAACAACTATGGAAATCGCCGACCCCAAAACGTTAGTAATAGTCCATGAACGGGCCGAATCGCCAAAACCGCGAAAGTGTTGATGATCGACACGTAAATGCACCATGGTTCGCTAATCGCTGAAATCACCCGGACCCCAAAACAGTGAGTAAAATAGTCCAAGAAGCGGCCGAATCGCCAAAACTATGAGTGTTGAAGAACGATACATAGATGCACCTTGGGGTTCAACAATTATAGCAATCGCTTCGGGACCCCAAAACGGTGAGTAATAGTCCATGAAACGGGCCAGAATCGGTGAAAACCGCGAGTGGTGATGACCGACACGTAAACGCCCATGGGGTTTGTTAATCGCTGAAATCACTCTGGGACCCCAAAACAGTGAGTAATAGTCCAAGAAGCGGCCCAGAATCGGCCAAAACCGCGAGTGCTGATGACTGACATGTAAATGCACCACAGGGTTCGTCAATCGTTGAAATCACTCCGGGACCCCAAAATAGTGGGTAATAGTCCATGAAACGGGCAGAATCGGTGAAAACCGCGAAAGCCGATGACCGACACGTAAACGCACCACGGGTTTGTTAATCGCTGAAATCACCCGGACCCAAAACAGTGAGTAATAGTCCAAGAAGCGCCCGTAATCAGCCAAACTATAAGTGTTGATGACCGACACGTAAATGCACCTTGGGGTTCTACAACTATGGAAATAGCTTCGCGACCCCAAAACGGTTAGTAATAGTCCATTAAACGGGCCAGAATCGGCAAAACCATGAGTGTTGATGACCGACATGCAAATGCACCACGTGGTTCGCCAATCGTTGAAATCACCCGACCCCAAAACAGTGAGTAATAATCCAAGAAGCGGCCGAATCGCCAAACTGTGAGTGTTGATGACCGACACGTAAATGTACCTTGGGGTTCAACAACTATGGAAATCGCCGACCCCAAAGCGTTAGTAGTAGTCCATGAAACGGGCCAGAATCAGCCAAAATCGCGAAAATGATGACCGACACGTAAACCCACCACGGGTTCGTTAATCGCTGAAATCACCCGGACCCCAAAACAAGAAGTAATAGTCAAGAAGCGGCCAGACGGCCAAAACTGTGAGTGTTGATGGCCACACGAACGCACCTTGGGGTTCAACAACTATGGAAATCGCTGGGACCCATAAACGGTTAGTAATAGTCCATGAACGGGCCAGAATCGCCAAAACCGCGAAAAGTTGATGATCGACATGTAAATGCACCACGGGTTCGCTAATCGCTGAAATCACCCGCGACCCCAAAACAAAGGAGTAATAGTCCAAGAAGCGGGCCAAAATCGCCAAAACTGTGAGTGTTGACGACCGACCGTAAACGCACCTTGGGATTCAACAACTATGGAAATCGCTTCGGCTCCAAAACGGTTAGTAATATTCCATGAATGGGCCGAATCGCCAAAACGCGAAAAGCAATGACCGACACGTAATCGCACCACGGGGTTCATCAATCGTTGAAATCACTCCGGGACCCCAAAACAGTGAGTAATAGTCCAAGAAACGGGCCAGAATCGGCCAAAACATTGAGTGTTGATGACCGACACGTAAACGCACCTTGGAGTTCGACAACTATGGAAATCGCTTCGGGACCCCAAAACGGTGAGTAATAGTCCATTAAACGGGCCATAATCGGCCAAACCCGCGAGTGCTGATGACCGACACGTAAATGCACAATGGGGTTTGTCAATCGTTGAAATCATTCCGGGACCCCAAAACAGTGAGTAATAGTCCAAAAAGCGGCCCAAATCGGCCAAAACTTTGAGTGTTGATGACCGACACATAAACGCATCTTGGGGTTCAAGAACTATGGAAATTGCTTCGGAACCCCAAAACAGTGAGTAATAGCCATGAAACGGGCCAGAATCGGCCAACACCGCGAAAAGCACGACCGACGCGTAATCGCACTACACGGGTTCGCTAATCGCTGAGGTCACCCGGACCCCAAAACAAGGAGTAATAGTCCAAGAAGCGGGCGAATCGCCAAAACTGTGAGTGTTGATGATCGACACATAAACGCACCTTGGGGTTCAACAATTATGGAAATCTTTCGACCCCAAACGGTGAGTAATAGTCCATGAACGGGCCAGATCGGTGAAACCGCGAAAGTGCTAATCACCGACATGTAAACGCACCACGGGTTCATTTATCGCTGAAATCACCCGGACCCCAAAACAGTGAGTGATAGTCCAAGAAGGGCTAAAATCGCCAAAACTGTGAGTTTTGATGACCGACACATAAACGCACCTTGGGGTTCAACAACTATGGAAACCACGGGACCCCAAACGGTGAGTAATAGTCCATAAACGGGCCGAATCGGTGAAATCGCGAAAGCCGATGACCGACACGAATGCACCGCGGGTTCGCCAATCATTAAAATCACCCGGACCCCAAAACAGTGAGTAATAGTCCAAGAAGCGGTTCTAAATCGCCAAAACTATGAGTGTTGATGACCGACACATAAACGCACCTTGGGGTTCAACAACTATGGAAATCGCCGACCACAAAATGGTGAGTAATAGTCCATGAAACGGTCCAGAATCGCCAAAATTGCGAAAATGATGACCGACACGATTCGCACCACGGATTCGCTAATCGCTGAAATCACCCGGACCCCAAAACAGTGAGTAGTAGTCCAAGAAGGGCCTGAATCGCCAAAACATTGAGTGGTTATGACCGACACTTAAACGCACCTTGGGGTTCAACAATTATGGAAATCGCTTCGAAACCCCAAAACGGTTAATAATAGTCCATGAAACAGGCCAGAATCGGTAAGAACCGCGAGTGCTGATCACCGACATGTAAACGCACCACGGGGTTTGTCGGAGGCGAACTCTGTGCGGCCACGAGCACCTATGGGGCACGGGGGCCCCTTCTAGTCCGGCAAGGGAGCGGAGGGCGTGCGCAGAGCAGATCGAGGTCGGGCGCGCGGGGGAGACGGGCGATTTTTACCCAGCTTCGGGGCTCTCCGGAGAGATAAAACCCCTACTGCTGCTTTAGTGCTTGTATTTGATCTTGCTCGAGAGCGCGAGCATATGGTGGTGTTGTGGGTGTCGAATGGACCGAAACCCTTCTAGGTGCGCATGGGCCTTTTATAGTTCAAGGGGGCACCAACAGGTGGCAGCGAGGAAGAGGGGGTAGAAAGGTAAAACGCAGGTTGGTACAACAAAGGACCAACAAAGGTCCCTACCTAACTCGACGGCTGGGTGAAACGCCGCCTGGATGCGCTGGATTTTGGGTGGTAGCCTTGCCGCTGCAAGTGCCTTGCCGCTGCCCTTCTTTTGTTGTGCCGGCAAGCTTGTTGCCGCTGGTTTTGCCGGACGCCGCGAGGCGCCGCGGCAAGTCTTCCGGGAGCGCTTTGTTAGTCTTCCCCGCAAGCCCTCGCTGCCGAGGCCTTTGTTTTCTCGCTGATACTTTGTTCTTGAATGGCGTAATAGGAAATGATGGAGGGTCTTGGCGGGCGCCCGCAAGCCTTGCCGCTGGATGTGCGGTTCGCCGTGCAGACAAGTTCGGGTACTAAGGTACCCTACTTTAGTACACCGACAGAGCCCGCTGGCTGGGCTACACACGGTGCCGAAGCGTTGTTGGGCCAGGCCCAAAACAGGTTTCAGCACGCGCTTGGGTCCACACAAAATCGGATCACGCTACCACCGCACTCTCCCGTGAACGGCACGATCGATTGCGCGCGTGGGAGACGTGGGTGGTGTGCGATTTAAGGCGCCCACCTCGTGATCACGGGCAGGGCGAGGTCACTTCATCCGTCACCTCGGCTTCGCTTTCCCGCCACGCGACTCTCATGCGCTGGGGTCGTGGGCGCGAAGGCGGGAAACCGAAGCCACGGGCGGAGATGGTGGGTCGGCCCGTTCCTCTGCTCCTCCCGTGTTCGATTTATTGAGCGGGCGGCCGAGCCCCACCTCGCTTCTTTAAAAGGGTGGAAGGGGCGCAAAAATCCCGCACTTCCTTTTCTTCCTTTCTTCAACTTCTACTACTCTTCCTCCTATCTCGCCATGGAGGAGGGAACCCTCGTCCTTCATCGGTGGCGGCAAGGGTCGCCACTAGGCAGCGCGCTCTCCCTATCTCGCTACTGTGGTGGCGGAGCCGCCACGAGGGAAGAGGAGGGGCGAGGCCGTGGACGAGGTCGAGGACGTGGTCGAGCGCCGGGAAGAGGCGGCCGGGCAATGCGCCGCCTCGCCGCCCGGCGCAGCTCCTCTCCTCGAGGCGGTCCACACCGGGACGCACCTTAGAGTTCTTCATCAAGCTGCGCCGGCACCCTCGCCGCCTCCAGCTTCCGGCCCCGCTTATGAAGCGCGATGGAACCGGATCCGCCGAGATGTTGAGCGATGAGGGGCTGCGGATCAGCCACTCGAAAGTTAGTGTCATATCCCCACCCCCGGCGTGATGTACTTCGATCGAGGGTGGAAGACGTCGCCAGATCCACAGCTTGACGGCGGGTTTACCTCCATTTTAAGTTAATGGAGGGCGACCTTCTCGCCGCCAAGGTCTTCGGGACTCCGCATCCGGCGAGATGCTGCGTGGACAGCTCCTCCGATAGCGAAGACACCCCTCGAGCGAGTGACGAGGAGGAGAGCGACAGTGATTTATAACGGCGGCGGTGAGTCCGACCAGGCGTCGGCCGCCGCCCAAGGCCACTAGCGACCCCATCATCCATGTCGCCGCCTTCGAACTCCCCGGGCCGCTCCTTGGGCGGTGGCGCGAGGGAGGCTGCGGAAGAGGAAGAGGGTGGCGGCAAGGCCTGTCAAGTCGAGTACGAGGGCGAGGTGCCTCGAGAAGCGGCTTGCCGACGCCCCGCCGCCTGCCTCGAGCTCTGCTTCCGGCGCCCATCTCCGCCAAGGTCCCGCCGGCCCCGGTGTTCTCTTGGTGTCTTTCGCACTCGTAGCTCACCTAGGCGCCTTTTTGCCCTTCCCGCAAACTTCTCTTGCCGGGCCTCCTTGACCTACCTCTCAAGAGAGAAACAGGAGAGGGATTACGGGCATCTTATCTCTTTTTTTAATTTGTAAGCCTTCGGGCCTTAGCTGCATTAAAAACATGTAATCCTCTCTTTCATGTTTTTCATCCTCTATGGACTTGTACTGAATTGGGATGTTTTTTAATGAAAAGAGGGGAATGCTTGCCGGGTTATATCCTTTACTTGATTCTGTGCCTTGTATGTTTCCACCCTACGCTTTGAGGGAACTTGCCGGCGTGAGCACGCTTGCTGAGTGCAGAACTTTAGCAGCCTGCTGGCGGTGCTGCTTCCGGCAAGAAACCTTGTCGGGCCAGTTGCAGCGCACTTGTATTGTTGAGTGGACTCGAAAACAAATCAAGGGCGCAACTCGGCCGCGATTCGCCCTCTTCACAAGACATGTGTTTTTCCATACAAGGCACACTCGTTCGAGGACGCGGCCTCGCATTCTCCAGTCCATAAGAGGATGCATGATAAGGGATGAAAAACTCATCTGATATCGCAGCCCCCGGCGACTCTGGCTTGCCGGGGATGAATCTTGGCATTTGCAGCCCTCGGCGACTCTGGCTCCGCCGAGATCCGGGTGCTGGTGCGCCTTTCCTTGCCTTTGTCGCTGGCGCCGCGGCCCTCGGGGATCTTGACTTGCCGCGCAAAGGAATTTTGGCACCCGCAGCCCCCAGCCAAACCGGTTTGCCGGGCCCTGTCTTGCGCGCCGCCTCCGCTTCTCCTATTTTTTTGCTTGTTGTTGTTATTTCACCAGAAAATAACTTAGACAGCGCTGTGGTAAGTTACTTTTTGTGGCATAATCTCCACGTTGGGCAACACAATGCCCTGCTTCGCCCTTTGTATGTTTATGCTCTACGCTTTTTATGGGACTTGCCGGTGCATACACGCTTGTCGAAAGTGCGGAACATCAGCAGCTTCTTGGCGGTGTTGCCTCCGCAAGAAGCCTTGTCGGGCTAGTTGCAGCGCGCTTTAATTGT
The DNA here is from genome assembly GCA_021437245.1 of Aegilops speltoides. Classification (NCBI taxonomy): domain Eukaryota; kingdom Viridiplantae; phylum Streptophyta; class Magnoliopsida; order Poales; family Poaceae; genus Aegilops; species Aegilops speltoides. Next base: position 39,008 of record JAHHZJ010000125.1, read on the forward strand.
TGAGCGGACTCGAAACAAATCAAGGGTGCAACTCAGCCACGAGTCAGCTCTTTCGCGCACAAGTTTTCATACAAAGGACGCCCCACGGCAAGGCTTGCTACGTTACTTCCTCTACTCCATTACATCCCTTGTATGCTTTTACCCCACTTTTAGGAACTTGCCGGGCGCTTAACACACTTGTCGAGCCTCGGCATCAGCAGCCAGCTGGCGGTGTTGTTTCCGCAAGAAACCTTCTCGGGCGATTCAGGCCAAGACTTGTATTGTTGAGCGGACTCGAAAACAAAGCAAGGGCTTAACTTAGCCACGAGTTGGTTCCTCCGCGTCACAGGTTTTCCATACAAGGCACGAACGCTCAAGGAATATAACATAAAAACTTAGGACTAAAAGTGCTCAGACTTAAGCTTGGGCAACTTAGCTTTTCGTCTTCCGTGTTCTCGCAAGGCCGCACTTCTCCTTGATTTCCTCCCTTGTACATTTTCACCTCACGCTTTGTCAGAACCCCCGGCCAAAAAACACGCGGGCGAGCGCGAAACATCGCAGTTCATTGGCGGTGTTGCCCGCAGAACAACTCGTTGGGCTAGTTGCAAAGCGCTTACCGCTGAGCGGACTCAAAGCAGATCAAGGGCTTAACTTAGCCACGATTCAACCCCTTTACAAGATGTGTTCTCCATACAAGGTATGGATTTTCGAGAATACACTTCAAAGTTTGAAACGACCACTCTCTTTGTTCTACCGCCGGCAGAGCTCGATGGCATCGCCCTCGACGGGCGGGCAGAAAGCACTCAAGAGGTGCGCCGCTTGAGCAGCGCCAGAGCCGTTTTGCCGGGCTTGGTTTTTGTAGGTCCCTTTGCCTTCTTGCACTTGCCGTTGAGCTCGATGAAAAAGCGTCCTCGACGCGGCGCAAGCAGCTCCGGAGAGGTGCGTTTGTCGGAGTGGGCATCGAGCTACTCTTGCCGGACTTGGCTTTCTTCTTCCCCCGGGGAGCTTCAGCGGCAAGTGGCTCGCGCTCGGCCGCGGCTGCTACTTCCCGGTAAATCTTATCGGTGCAGATAAGTGCATCCTTCTTGTCACCTTGGACAGAAATGACACTTATCGGACCCGCATCTTAAGCACATTGTATGCGAGGAGAGGCTGCCATGAACTTGGCAGCGCTGGTCGGCCGAGTATCCCATTGTAGGGTAATGGATATCAAGAACATCAAACGTGACCCTCTCGTCTCGAAGTTCAGCTCACGCCAAACGCCACCGGGCAGCGTGATCTTCCCTTTGGCTTGCTCCTTCCCGGATTTATCCCTTGAAGGTACCGGCTTCTTCGAGCTCGCTCTCGGGATCTGGAGCTTCTTGAGCACCGCGGAGGAAATCAGGTTCAGCCGCCCCGCCGCCAACCAACATCTTCGTGACCTTGAGGTTGCGGATTGTTGGTGAGACCAACATCGGCAAGCACCCGACCGCTGGTGACGCGATCGGGTGGTCCTCAACATCGAAAATGATGGGCGGTTGACCACTTCAGAGGCTTGCGCGACTCGACGGACGGCTCCGGCAAGGCGTTCACTTCGCGCACCCACCGCTTGAGTTGGCGGTGCGAGGTGTGCGAGAGGCGCCGCCCGTCGATGCACAACACCTCTGTTGCCTTCTCAAACTCTTGGTCATCAGCCTCATCTTCCTCCATCTCATCATCCTCATCCTCATCTTCGCCCTTGTCGCGCCACGAGGAGGTTCTGTCTCCTTGCCGCTGCTTGGCCTTGCCATGTGCCCTCCCCAGCGGGAAGCTTGCCGGATCCTCCGCCACCTCCCTGGGCTCTTCCTTATCGCGGCCAGATCAGCTTTCAGAGTTCGCCATCCGCCCACTTTCTTGCAGGTTTGGAGGTCATGGCCCTTGGTGCGTGAATCTTGCAATATCGCTTCGGAGCCATCCTCGCTTGTCGGCGGCTACCACAGCCTCGCCGAGTCATTGGCTTTGGCCTTGTCGGAGCCGCCCGCTGCCGGAATGCTCAACAGCTTGCACATCCTTAGCCTTTCTCTCCTGTTGTTCCGCCCGGTTCTTCCTTGCCGGTGCGGCATCTTCACCGCCGATCCTTCGCTCCCGCAACCTCTCGGGATTTTCCTCCTCCTCAGCCCGTGCACACTTGTCGCCGAGCATAGAGCTCACGACATCTTCGATCTTGCACATCGCCATCTCTCCTCATCCCGCGTTGCGACGTTTTCGTGGAACGCGCCGATAACCGCGTAGGGTGGACGCTCGATGTTGCGCTGCACCTGGCTGAATCTCAGATGTATTTCGCGCAGGGCTCTCCTTCCGGACAGAAGCAGATGCAGATCGCTTCTCCGCCATGGGGTTTGTGGTCACCGTGAAGGCGCCAACAAACCGATGACACAGTCCGCCCATGAAGAGATGGAGCCGCCCGGCAAGTGCATGAGCCAAGATCGACGTTGGGCTTGAGCACTAGCGGAAGTAGTTGGCGAGATCTTCGCCGCGCCCTCAGCCCGCACCGCGATGGTGTAGATGCCGAGGAACTCCGACGGATGTATCCTGCCATCGCATTTTCGGCACGCCCGCTTGAAGTTCTTGGTTTTGGGCCATCGACTTGCCGCAGCTCACGGTGAACGCAGGCAACCTGCCGCGACGGCAAGTCGCCCGTTCCCTAGTGCATGCATATCGACAGTGGGCCCAGCGCCGCTGGTCGATTGACGCCGCTTTCTCCGGCGCCGATGCGAAAAGCGAAGCGTTTTGTTTTGTCGTTCTCGGAGAACGTGGTGTTGATCACGGCGAAGTTCGCGGGTCCGACGACGCGTGGAGTCGCTGCCGGGTTGGTCCGACGAGCCGGGCGATCTTGGCCTTCGGGCTGGGAGTGCACGGAGGTGGCGCCCCAGCGGTCTTGTCGGCGCCGGCTTGCGCCCGGCGCCTTGCCGGGCTTCGGCGCGCCGGTTGCGGGGCTTGTCGCCGCTGCGCGGCCGATGAGGTCAGATATGGTCATCCTCCGCCGCCAATTTTGTGTGGCGCCGAGGGTAATCCAGAAGCAGCCGGGCTCGCCGCCGCCTTCTCGCTGTCTTTGGTGGCGGCGGTGACGAAGCGGCGCAAGGAGCGGATGTGCTCGGACTCGATCGATTGGGAGGAGCGACACCCGCCCAGCGATCAAGACCACTCGCGCCAAAGATGCCGGGCGGCATGCCGATTTCAACGCCCCGCGACCCACCAGCTTGGCCTTGCTCCACGCGAGCACGGTGCTAGGAGCACCGGGCGTTGTCGACCTTGCACCTCCCGGAAGGGTGTGGTGTGTCCGCATCGTCGCCGACGCTATGGGCCTTGTTTTGGACCGGTGACGACGTGAGTCCCATCGTCGGCGCCCGCTCCTTCGCCGGCGTCCACTCCACCGCCCGCTTGCTCAGGCGGTGGTGGCAGAATCGATGTAGACGGAGCAGCCACCTCCGAAGGCTTCTTCTTCGGTAGCATGTTGACGAAGACGTTGATCGAGCGCGCGCGGAGACCGGATCAGATGCTCACGACCTCGACGCAGCCCCCCTACCTGGCGCGCCAAAGATGTCGGAGGCGAACTCTGTGCGGCCACGAGCACCTATGGGGAAGGGGGCCCCCTTCTAGTCCGGCAAGGGAGCGGAGGGCGTGCGCAGAGCAGATCGAGGTCGGGCGCGCGGGGGAGACGGGCGATTTTTACCCAGCTTCGGGGCTCTCCGGAGAGATAAAACCCTATTGCTGCTTTTGTGCTTGTATTTGATCTTGCTCGAGAGCGCGAGCGTATGGTGGTGTTGTGGGTGTCGAATGGACCGAACCCCTTCTACGTGCGCATGGGCCTCCCTTTTATAGTTCAAGGGGCACCAACAGTGGCAGCGAGGGAAGAGGGGTAGAAAGGTAAAACGCAGGTTGGTACAACAAGGATGAACAAGGTGTCCCTACCTAACTCTGACGGTAGGGGACAAGGGCATTTAATGCCCGTCCGGTCGTCCCAATAGTGCAAAGAAATGACCGTTAGGTGAGCCACCGGTTGCCACGATGGTGTCTCTGTCAGCTCCGCTTGCCACCTCTCTCTGCATGGCTGCGCAACGCCTCGCCACGTGCCCCTGGGGTGACATGTCGCTGGATGCGCTGGATTTTGGGTGGCAGCCTTGCCGCGGCAAGTGCCTTGCCGCGGCAAGTGCCTTGCCGCGGCCCTTCTCTTGTTGTGCCGGCAAGCTTGCCGACGCTACAAGCGCCGTGGCAAGTCTTCCGAGCGCTTGGTTACCTTCCCGGCAAGCTCCTCTTGCCGGGCCTTTGTTTTCTCGATTGATACTTTGTTCTTGAATGGCAGTAATAGGAAATGATGGAGGGTCTTGGCGGGCGCCGCAAGCCTTGCCGCTGGATGTTGCGGTCGCTTGCAGACAAGTTCGGGTACTAAGGTACCCCTACTTTAGTACACCGACAGGGTTCATTTATCGTTGAAATCACTCTAGGACCCCAAAACAGTGAGTGATAGTCCAAGAAGCAGGCCAGAATCGGCCAAAACTGTGAGTTTTGATGACCGACACATAAACGCACCTTGGGGTTCAACAACTAAGGAAATCGCTTCGGGACCCCAAAACGGTGAGTAATAGTCCATGAAACGGGCCAGAATCGGTGAAAACCGCGAGTGTTGATGACCGACACGTAAATGCACCACGGGGTTCGTCAATCATTGAAATCACTCCGGGACCCCAAAACTGTGAGTAATAGTCCAAGAAGCGGTTCTAAATCGGCCAAAACTATGAGTGTTGATGACCAACACATAAACGCACCTTGTGGTTCAACAACTATGGAAATCGCTTTGGGACCACAAAATGGTGAGTAATAGTCCATGAAACGGTCCAGAATCGGCCAAAACCGCGAGTGCTGATGACCGACATGTATTCGCACCACGGGGTTCGTCAATCGTTGAAATCACTCCGGGACCCCAAAATAGTGAGTAATAGTCCAAGAAGCGGGCCTGAATCGGCCAAAACTTTGAGTGTTGATGACCGACACTTAAACGCACCTTGGGGTTCAACAATTATGGAAATCGCTTCGGGACCCCAAAACGGTTAATAATAGTCCATGAAACGGGCCAGAATCGGCCAAACCCGCCAGTGCTGATGACCGACACGTAATCGCACCACAGGGTTCGTCAATCGTTGAAATCACTCCAGGGCCCCAAAACAGTGAGTAATAGTCCAAGAAACGGGCCAGAATCGGCCAAAACAGCGACTGCTGATGACCGACACGTATTCGCACCACGGGTTTCGTCAATCGTTGAAATCACTCCGGGACCCAAAACAGTGAGTAGTAGTCCAAGAAGCGGGCCTGAATCGGCCAAAACTATGGGTGTTGATGACCGACACTTAAACGCACCTTGGGGTTCAACAATTATGGAAATCGCTTCGGGACCACAAAACGGTTAATAATAGTCCATGAAACGGGCCAGAATAGGTGAAAACCGCGAGTGCTGATCACCGACATGTAAACGCACCACGGGTTCATTAATCGCTGAAATCACCCGAACCCCAAAAAAAGTGAGTGATAGTCGAGAATCGGGCCAGAATCGGCCAAAAATTGTGAGTTTTGATGACTGACACATAAACGCACCTTGGGGTTCAAAAACTATGGAAATCACTTCGGGACCCCAAAACGGTGAGTAATAGTCCATGAAACGGGCCAGAATCAGTGAAAACCGCGAGTGCTGATGACCGACACGTAAACGCACCGCGGGGTTCGTCAATCATTGAAATCACTTCGGGACCCCAAAACTGTGAGTAATAAGAAGCGGTTCTAAATCGGCCAAAACTATGAGTGTTGATGACCGACACATAAACGCACCTTGGGGTTCAACAACTATGGAAATCGCTTCGGGACCTCAAAATGGTGAGTGATAGTCCATGAAACGGTCCAGAATCGGCCAAAACCGCGAGTGCTGATGACCGACATGTAATCGCACCACGGGGTTCGTCAATCGTTGAAATCACTCTAGGACCCCAAAACAGTGAGTAATAGTCCAAGAAGCGGGCCAGAATCGGCAATACTATGAGTGTTGATGAGCAACACATAAACGCACCTTGGGGTTCAACAACTATGGAAATCGCTTCGGGACCCCAAAACGGTTAGTAATATTCCATGAAACATGCCAGAATCGGCCAAAACCGCGAGTGCAAATGACCGACACGTAATCGCACCACAGGGTTCGTCAATCGTTGAAATCACTCCGCAACCCCAAAATAGTGAGTAATAGTCCAAGAAACGGGCCAGAATCGGCCAAAACTTTGAGTGTTGATGACCGACACGTAAACGCACCTTTGAGTTCAAAAACTATGGAAATCGCTTCGGACCCCAAAACGGTGAGTAATAGTCCATGAAACGGGCCATAATCGGCCAAACCCGCGAGTGCTGATGTCCGACACGTAAACACACAACGGGCTTCGTCAATCGTTGAAATCATTTCGGGACCCCAAAACAGTGAGTAATAGTCCAAAAATCGGCCAAAACTTTGAGTGTTGATAACCAACATGTAAACACACCTTGGGGTTCAACAACTATGGAAATTGCTTCGGGACCCCAAAACGGTCAGTAATAGTCCATGAAACCGGCCAGAATCGGGCAACACCGCGAGTGCTGATGACCGACGCGTAATCGCACCACGGGGTTAGTCAATCATTGAGATCACTCCGGGACCCCAAAACATTGAGTAATAGTCCAAGAAGCGGGTCAGAATCGGCGAAAACTGTGAGTGTTGATGACCTACACATAAACGCACCTTGGGGTTCAACAATTATGGCAATCTTTCGGGACCCCAAAACGGTGAGTAATAGTCCGTGAAACGGGCCAGAATCGGTGAAAACCGCGAGTGATGATCACCGACATGTAAACGCACCACGGGGTTCATTTATAGTTGAAATCACTCCGGGACCCCAAAACAGTGAGTGATAGTCCAAGAAGCGGGCCAGAATCGGCCAAAACTGTGAGTTTTGATGACCGACACATAAACGCACCTTGGGGTTCAACAACTATGAAAATCGCTTCGGGACCCCAAAACGGTGAGTAATAGTCCATGAAACGGGCCAGAATCGGTGAAAACCGCGAGTGCTGATGACCGACACGTAAATGCACCGCGGGGTTCGTCAATCATTGAAATCACTCCGGGACCCCAAAACAGTGAGTAATAGTCCAAGAAGCGGTTCTAAATCGGCCAAAACTATGAGTGTTGATGACCGACACATAAACGCACCTTGGGGTTCAACAACTATGGAAATCGCTTCGGGACCACAAAATGGTGAGTAATAGTCCATGAAACGGTCCAGAATCGGCCAAAACAACGAAAAGTGATGACCGACACGATTCGCACCACGGATTCGCCAATCGCTGAAATCACCCGGACCCCAAAACAAAGGAGTAGTAGTCAAGAAGCGGGCCTGAATCGGCCAAACTTTGAGTGGTTATGACCGACACTTAAACGCACCTTGGGGTTCAACAATTATGGAAATCGCTTCGAGACCCCAAAACGGTTAATAATAGTCCATGAAACGGGCCAGAATCAGTGAGAACCGCCAGTGCTGATGACCGACACGTAATCGCACCACGGGGTTCGTCAATTGTTGAAATCACCCAGACCCAAAATAGTGAGTAATAGTCCAAGAAGGGCCGAATCGCCAAAACTATGAGTGTTGATGACCGACACATAAACGCACCTTGGGTTCAAGAACTATGGAAATCGCCGACCCCAAAACGGTTAGTAATATTCCATGAAATCGCCGAATCGCCAAAACCGCAAGTGCTGATGACCGACACGTAATCGCACCACGGGTTCGCTAATCGCTGAAATCACCCGGACCCCAAAACAGTGAGTGATAGTCCAAGAAGCGGGCCAGAATCGGCCAAAACTGTGAGTTTTGATGACCGACACATAAACGCACCTTGGGGTTCAACAACTATGGAAATCGCCGACACCAAAACGGTGAGTAATAGTCCATGAACGGGCCAGAATCGTGAAAACCGCGAAAATGATGACCGACACGTAACGCACCACGGGTTCAGAATCATTGAAATCACCGGACCCCAAAACGTGAGTAATAAGAAGCGGTTCTAAATCGCCAAAACTATGAGTGTTGATGACCGACACATAAACGCACCTTGGGGTTCAACAACTATGGAAATCGCCGACCTCAAAATGGTGAGTGATAGTCCATGAACGGTCCAGATCGCCAAAACCGCGAAAGTCGATGACCGACACGTAATCGCACCACGGGTTCGCTAATCGTTGAAATCACCGGGACCCCAAAACAGGAGTAATAGTCCAAGAAGCGGCCGAATCGCCAATACTATGAGTGTTGATGAGCAACACATAAACGCACCTTGGGGTTCAACAACTATGGAAATCGCCGACCCCAAAACGGTTAGTAATATTCCATGAAACAGGCCAGAATCGCCAAAACCGCGAAAAGCTAATGACCGACACGTAATCGCACTACGGGTTCGCTAATCGCTGAAATCACCCGCAACCCCAAAATAGTGAGTAATAGTCCAAGAAACGCTGAATCGCCAAAACTTTGAGTGTTGATGACCGACGCCAAACGCACCTTGGAGTTCAACAACTATGGAAATCGCCGACCCCAAAACGGTGAGTAATAGTCCATGAACGGGCCATAATCGCCAAACCATGAAAGTGCCGATGTCCGACACGTAAACACACAACGGGCTTCGTCAATCGTTGAAATCATTCCGGGACCCCAAAACAGTGAGTAATAGTCCAAAAATCGGCCAAAACTTTTGAGTGTTGATAACCAACATGTAAACACACCTTGGGGTTCAACAACTATGGAAATTGCTTCGGGACCCCAAAACGGTCAGTAATAGTCCATGAAACGGGCCAAAATCGGGCAACACTGCGAGTGCTGATGACCGACGCGTAATCGCACCACGGGGTTAGTCAATCATTGAGATCACTCCGGGACCCCAAAACATTGAGTAATAGTCCAAGAAGCGGGTCAGAATCGGCCAAAACTGTGAGTGTTGATGACCGACACATAAACGCACCTTGGGGTTCAACAATTATGGCAATCTTTCGGGACCCCAAAACGGTGAGTAATAGTCCGTGAAACGGGCCAGAATCGGTGAAAACCGCGAGTGATGATCACCGACATGTAAACGCACCACGGAGTTCATTTATCGTTGAAATCACTCCGGGACCCCAAAACAGTGAGTGATAGTCCAAGAAGCGGGCCAGAATCGGCCAAAACTGTGAGTTTTCATGACCGACACATAAACGCACCTTGGGGTTCAACAACTATGGAAATTGCTTCGGGACCCCAAAACGGTGAGTAATAGTCCATGAAACGGGCCAGAATTGGCCAACACCGCGAGTGCTGATGACCGACGCGTAATCGCACCACGGGGTTAGTCAATCGTTGAGATCACTCCGGGACCCCAAAACAGTGAGTAATAGTCCAAGAAGCGGGTCAGAATCCTCCAAAACTGTGAGTGTTGATGACCGACACATAAACGCACTTTGGGGTTCAACAACTACGGAAATCGCTTCGGGACCCCAAAACGGTGAGTAATAGACCATGAAATGGGCCAAAATCGGCCAAAACTTTGAGTGTTGATGACCGACACGTAAACGCACCTTGGAGTTCAACAACTATGGAAATCGCTTCGGGACCCCAAAATGGTGAGTAATAGTCCATGAAACGGGCCATAATCGGCCAAACCCGCGAGTGCTGATGTCCGACACGTAAACACACAATGGGCTTCGTCAATCGTTGAAATCATTCCGGGACCCCAAAACAGTGAGTAATAGTCCAAAAATCGGCCAAAACTTTGAGTGTTGACAACCGACACGTAAACACACCTTGGGGTTCAACAACTATGGAAATTGCTTCGGGACCCCAAAACAGTCAGTAATAGTCCATGAAACGGGCCAGAATCGGCCAACACCGCGAGTGCTGATGACCAACGCGTAATCGCACCACGGGGTTAGTCAATCATTGAGATCACTCCGGGACCCCAAAACAGTGAGTAATAGTCCAAGAAGCGGGTCAGAATCGGCGAAAACTGTGAGTGTTGATGACCAACACATAAACGCACCTTGGGGTTCAACAATTATGGAAATCTTTCGTCACCCCAAAACGGTGAGTAATAGCCCGTGAAACGGGCCAGAATCAGTGAAAACCGCGAGTGATGATCACCGACATGTAAACGCACCACGGGGTTCATTTATCGTTGAAATCACTCCGGGACCCCAAAACAGTGAGTGATAGTCCAAGAAGCGGGCCAGAATCGGCCAAAACTGTGAGTTTTGATGACCGACACATAAATGCACCTTGGGGTTCAACAACTATGGAAATCGCTTCGGGACCCCAAAACGGTGAGTAATAGTCCATGAAACGGGCCAGAATCGGTGAAAACCGCGAGTGGTGATGACCGACACGTAAATGCACCGCGGGGTTCGTCAATCATTGAAATCACTCCGGGACCCCAAAACAGTGAGTAATAGTCCAAGAAGCGGTTCTAAATCGGCCAAAACTATGAGTGTTGATGACCGACACATAAACGCACCTTGGGGTTCAACAACTATGGAAATCGCTTCGGGACCACAAAATGGTGAGTAATAGTCCATGAGACGGTCCAAAATCGGCCAAAACAACGAGTGCTGATGACCGACACGTATTCGCACCACGGGATTCGTCGATCGTTGAAATCACTCCGGGACCCCAAAACAGTGAGTAGTAGTCAAGAAGCGGGCCTGAATCGGCCAAAACTTTGAGTGGTTATGACCGACACTTAAACGCACCTTGGGGTTCAACAATTATGGAAATCGCTTCGGGACCCCAAAACGGTTAATAATAGTCCATAAAACGGGCCAGAATCAGTGAGAACCGCCAGTGCTGATGACCGACACGTAATCGCACCACGGGGTTCGTCAATCGCTGAAATCACCCAGACCCCAAAATAGTGAGTAATAGTCCAAGAAGCGGGCGAATCGCCAAAACTATGAGTGTTGATGACCGACACATAAACGCACTTTGGTTTCAAGAACTATGGAAATCGCCGACCCCAAAACGGTTAGTAATATTCCATGAACGGGCAAGAATCGCCAAAACCGCAAGTGCTGATGACCGACACGCATCGCACCACGGGTTCGCTAATCGCTGACTTCACCCGGACCCCAAAACAGTGAGTAATAGTCCAAGAACGGCCGAATCGCCAAAACTTTGAGTGTTGATGACCGATATGTAAACGCACCTTGGAGTTCAAAAACTATGGAAATCGCTTCGCGACCCCAAAACGGTGAGTTATAGTCCATGAACGGGCCATAATCGCCAAACCCTTGAGTGTCGATGTCCGACACGAACGCACAACGGGTTCGCTAATCGTTGAAATCATTCCGGACCCCAAAACAGTGAGTAATAGTCCAAAAGCGCCCAAAATCGCCAAAACTTTGAGTGTTGATGACCGACACATAAACGCACCTTGGGGTTCAACAACTATGGAAATTGCTTCGGACCCCAAAACGGTGAGTAATAGTCCATGAACGGGCCAGACTGGCCAACACCGCGAAAGTCTTGATGACCGACGCAGAATTGCACCACGGGTTAGTCAATCGTTGAGATCACTCCGGGACCCCAAAACAGTGAGTAATAGTCCAAGAAGCGGGTCAGAATCGTCCAAAACTGTGAGTGTTGATGACCGACACATAAACGCACTTTGGGGTTCAACAACTACGGAAATCGCTTCGGGACCCCAAAACGGTGAGTAATAGTCCATGAAATGGGCCAAAATCGGCCAAAACTTTGAGTGTTGATGACCGACACGTAAACGCACCTTGGAGTTCAACAACTATGGAAATCGCTTCGGTACCCCAAAATGGTGAGTAATAGTCCATGAAACGGGCCATAATCGGCCAAACCCGCGAGTGCTGATGTCCGACACGTAAACACACAACGGGCTTCGTCAATCGTTGAAATCATTCCGGGACCCCAAAACAGTGAGTAATAGTCCAAAAATCGGCCAAAACTTTGAGTGTTGACAACCGACACGTAAACACACCTTGGGGTTCAACAACTATGGAAATTGCTTCGGGACCCCAAAACGGTCAGTAATAGTCCATGAAACGGGCCAGAATCGGCCAACACAGCGAGTGCTGATGACCGACGCGTAATCGCACCACGGGGTTAGTCAATCATTGAGATCACTCCGGGACCCCAAAACAGTGAGTAATAGTCCAAGAAGCGGGTCAGAATCGGCGAAAACTGTGAGTGTTGATGACCAACACATAAACGCACCTTGGGGTCCAACAATTATGGAAATCTTTCGGGACCCCAAAACGGTGAGTAATAGCCCGTGAAACGGGCCAGAATCGGTGAAAACCGCGAGTGATGATCACCGACATGTAAACGCACCACGGGGTTCATTTATCGTTGAAATCACTCCGGGACCCCAAAATAGTGAGTGATAGTCCAAGAAGCGGGCCAGAATCGGCCAAAACTGTGAGTTTTGATGACCGACACATAAATGCACCTTGGGGTTCAACAACTATGGAAATCGCTTCGGGACCCCAAAACGGTGAGTAATAGTCCATGAAACGGGCTAGAATCGTGAAAATTATGAAAGTCCGATGACCGACATGTAAATGCACCGCGGGTTCGCCAATCATTGAAATCACCCGGACCCCATAACAAGTGAGTAATAGTCCAAGAAGCGGTTCTAAATCGCCAAAACTATGAGTGTTGATGACCGACACATAAACGCACCTTGGGGTTCAACAACTATGGAAATCGCCGACCACAAAATGGTGAGTAATAGTCCATGAGACGGTCCAGAATCGCCAAAACAACGAAAGTCGATGACCGACACGTATTCGCACCACGGATTCGCAATCGCTGAAATCACCCGGACCCCAAAACAAAGGAGTAGTAGTCAAGAAGCGGACCGAATCGCCAAAACTTTGAGTGGTTATGACCGACACTTAAACGCACCTTGGGGTTCAACAATTATGGAAATCGCTTCGGGACCCCAAAACGGTTAATAATAGTCCATGAAACGGGCCAGAATCAGTGAGAACCGCCAGTGCTGATGACCGACACGTAATCGCACCACGGGGTTCGTCAATTGTTGAAATCACTCCAGGACCCCAAAATAGTGAGTAATAGTCCAAGAAGCGGGCCAGAATCGGCCAAAACTATGAGTGTTGATGACCGACACATAAACGCACCTTGGGGTTCAGCAACTATGGAAATCGCTTCGGGACCCCAAAACGGTTAGTAATATTCCATGAAACGGGCAAGAATCGGCCAAAACCGCAAGTGCTGATGACCGACACGTAATCGCACCACGGGGTTCGTCAATCGTTGAAATCACTCCGGGACCCCAAAACAGTGAGTAATAGTCCAAGAAACGGGCCAGAATCGGCCAAAACTTTGAGCGTTGATGACCGATACGTAAACGCACCTTGGAGTTCAAAAACTATGGAAATCGCTTCGGGACCCCAAAACGGTGAGTTATAGTTCATGAAACGGGCCATAATCGGCCAAACCCTTGAGTGCTGATGTCCGACACGTAAACGCACAACGGGGTTCGTCAATCGTTGAAATCATTCCGGGACCCCAAAACAGTGAGTAATAGTCCAAAAAGCGGCCCAAAATCGGCCAAAACTTTGAGTGTTGATGACCGACACATAAACGCACCTTGGGGTTCAACAACTATGGAAATTGCTTTGGGACCCCAAAACAGTGAGTAATAGTCCATGAAACGGGCCAGAATTGGCCAACACCGCAAGTGCTGATGACCGACGCGTAATCGCACCACGGGGTTAGTCAATCGTTGAGATCACTCCGGGACCCCAAAACAGTGAGTAATAGTCCAAGAAGCGGGTCAGAATCGTCCAAAACTGTGAGTGTTGATGACCGACACATAAACGCCTTTGGGGTTCAACAACTACGGAAATCGCTTCGGGACCCCAAAACGGTGAGTAGTAGTCCATGAAATGGGCCAAAATCGGCCAAAACTTTGAGTGTTGATGACCGACACAAAAACGCACCTTGGAGTTCAACAACTATGGAAATCGCTTCGGGACCCCCAAACGGTGAGTAGTAGTCCATGAACGGGCTATAATCGCCAAACCCATGAAAGTGCCGATATCCGACACGAAAACACACACAACGGCTTCGCAATCGCTGAAATCATTCCAGACCCCAAAACAAAGGAGTAATAGTCCAAAAATCGGCCAAAACTTTGAGTGTTGATAACCGACACGTAAACACACCTTGGGGTTCAACAACTATGGAAATTGCTTCGGGACCCCAAAACGGTCAGTAATAGTCCATGAAACGGGCCAGAATCGGCCAACACCGCGAGTGCTGATGACCGACGCGTAATCGCACCACGGGGTTAGTCAATCATTGAGATCACTCCGGGACCCCAAAACAGTGAGTAATAATCCAAGAAGCGGGTCAGAATCGGCGAAAACTGTGAGTGTTGATGACCAACACATAAACGCACATTGGGGTTCAACAATTATGGCAATCTTTCGGGACCCCAAAACGGTGAGTAATAGCCCGTGAAACGGGCCAGAATCGATGAAAACCGCGAGTGATGATCACCGACATGTAAACGCACCACGGGGTTCATTTATCGTTGAAATCACTCCGGGACCCCAAAACAGTGAGTGATAGTCCAAGAAGCGGGCCAGAATCGGCCAAAACTGTGAGTTTTGATGACCGACACATAAACGCACCTTGGGGTTCAACAATTATGGAAATCGCTTCGGGACCCCAAAACGGTTAATAATAGTCCATGAAACGGGCCAGAATCAGTGAGAACCGCCAAGGTCTCGATGATCGACACGTAATCGCACCACGGGTTCGCCAATTGTTGAAATCACCCAGACCCCAAAATAGTGAGTAATAGTCCAAGAAGCGGGCCGAATCGCCAAAACTATGAGTGTTGATGACCGACACATAAACGCACCTTGGGGTTCAAGAACTATGGAAATCGCTTCGGGACCCCAAAACGGTTAGTAATATTCCATGAAACGGGCAAGAATCGGCCAAAACCGCAAGTGCTGATGACCGACACGTAATCGCACCACGGGGTTCGTCAATCGTTGAAATCACTCCGGGACCCCAAAACAGTGAGTAATAGTCCAAGAAACGGGCCAGAATCGGCCAAAACTTTGAGCGTTGATGACCGATACGTAAACGCACCTTGGAGTTCAAAAACTATGGAAATCGCTTCGGGACCCCAAAACGGTGAGTTATAGTTCATGAAACGGGCCATAATCGGCCAAACCCTTGAGTGCTGATGTCCGACACGTAAACGCACAACGGGGTTCGTCAATCGTTGAAATCATTCCGGGACCCCAAAACAGTGAGTAATAGTCCAAAAGCGCCCAAAATCGCCAAAACTTTGAGTGTTGATGATCGACACATAAACGCACCTTGGGGTTCAACAACTATGGAAATTGCTTTGGGACCCCAAAACAGTGAGTAATAGTCCATGAAACGGGCCAGAATTGGCCAACACCGCAAGTGCTGATGACCGACGCGTAATCGCACCACGGGGTTAGTCAATCGTTGAGATCACTCCGGGACCCCAAAACAGTGAGTAATAGTCCAAGAAGCGGGTCAGAATCGTCCAAAACTGTGAGTGTTGATGACCGACACATAAACGCCTTTGGGGTTCAACAACTACGGAAATCGCTTCGGGACCCCAAAACGGTGAGTAATAGTCCATGAAATGGGCCAAAATCGGCCAAAACTTTGAGTGTTGATGACCGACACAAAAACGCACCTTGGAGTTCAACAACTATGGAAATCGCTTCGGGACCCCCAAACGGTGAGTAGTAGTCCATGAAACGGGCCATAATCGGCCAAACCCGCGAGTGCTGATATCCGACACGTAAACACACAACGGGCTTCGTCAATCGTTGAAATCATTCCAGGACCCCAAAACAGTGAGTAATAGTCCAAAAATCGGCCAAAACTTTGAGTGTTGATAACCGACACGTAAACACACCTTGGGGTTCAACAACTATGGAAATTGCTTCGGGACCCCAAAACGGTCAGTAATAGTCCATGAACGGGCAGAACCGCCAACACCGCGAAAGTGATGACGACCGACGCGAATCGCACCACGGGTTAGTCAATCATTGAGATCACCCGGACCCCAAAACAAGTGAGTAATAATCCAAGAAGCGGTCGAATCGGCGAAATCGTGAGTGTTGATGACCAACACATAAACGCACATTGGGGTTCAACAATTATGGCAATCTTTCGACCCCAAACGGTGAGTAATAGTCCATGAAACGGGCCAGAATCGATGAAAACCGCGAGTGATGATCACCGACATGTAAACGCACCACGGGGTTCATTTATCGTTGAAATCACTCCGGGACCCCAAAACAGTGAGTGATAGTCCAAGAAGCGGCTGAATCGCCAAACTGTGAGTTTTGATGACCGACACATAAACGCACCTTGGGGTTCAACAATTATGGAAATCGCTTCGCGACCCCAAAACGGTTAATAATAGTCCATGAAACGGGCCAGAATCAGGGAGAACCGCCAGTGCTGATGACCGACACGTAATCGCACCACGGGGTTCGTCAATTGTTGAAATCACTCCAGGACCCCAAAATAGTGAGTAATAGTCCAAGAAGCGGGCCGAATCGCCAAAACTATGAGTGTTGATGACCGACACATAAACGCACCTTGGGGTTCAAGAACTATGGAAATCGCCGACCCCAAAACGGTTAGTAATATTCCATGAAACGGGCAAGAATCGCCAAAACCGCAAGTGTCGATGACCGACACGTAATCGCACCACGGGTTCGCTAATCGCTGAAATCACCCGGACCCCAAAACAGTGAGTAATAGTCCAAGAAACGGGCCGAATCGCCAAAACTTTGAGTGTTGATGACCGCACGAACGCACCTTGGAGTTCAAAACTATGGAAATCGCCGACCCCAAAACGGTGAGTTATAGTTCATGAAACGGGCCATAATCGGCCAAACCCTTGAGTGCTGATGTCCGACACGTAAACGCACAACGGGGTTCGTCAATCGTTGAAATCATTCCGGACCCCAAAACAGTGAGTAATAGTCCAAAAAGCGGCCCAAAATCGGCCAAAACTTTGAGTGTTGATGACCGACACATAAACGCACCTTGGGGTTCAACAACTATGGAAATTGCTTTGGGACCCCAAAACAGTGAGTAATAGTCCATGAACGGGCAGAATGGCCAACACCGCGAAAGTGCTTGATGACCGACGCGTAATCGCACTACACGGGTTAGTCAATCGTTGAGATCACTCCGGGACCCCAAAACAGTGAGTAATAGTCCAAGAAGCGAGTCAGAATCGTCCAAAACTGTGAGTGTTGATGACCGACACATAAACGCCTTTGGGGTTCAACAACTACGGAAATCGCTTCGGGACCCCAAAACGGTGAGTAATAGTCCATGAAATGGGCCAAAATCGGCCAAAACTTTGAGTGTTGATGACCGACACGTAAACGCACCTTGGAGTTCAACAACTATGGAAATTGCTTCGGGACCCCCAAACGGTGAGTAATAGTCCATGAAACGGGCCATAATCGGCCAAACCCGCGAGTGCTGATGTCCGACACGTAAACACACAACAGGCTTCGTCAATCGTTGAAATCATTCCAGGACCCCAAAACAGTGAGTAATAGTCCAAAAATCGGCCAAAACTTTGAGTGTTGATAACCGACACGTAAACACACCTTGGGGTTCAACAACTATGGAAATTGCTTCGGGACCCCAAAACGGTCAGTAATAGTCCATGAAACGGCCAGAATCGGCCAACACCGCGAGTGCTGATGAACGACGCGTAATCGCACCACGGGGTTAGTCAATCATTGATATCACTCCGGGACCCCAAAACAGTGAGTATAGTGAGACCAACATCGGCAAGCACCCGACCGCGGTGTGATGTCAGAATTAGTCCTCAACATCGAAAATGATGGGCGTCTTTGGACCACTTGAGCCTGCGACTCGTGAGACGGCTCAGCTCGTTCACTTCGCACTGCTACTTGAGTTGGCGGTCGCGAGGTGTGCGAGCGCCGCCCGTCGATACCTACACCTCTGTTGCCAGAAACTCTTGGTCATCAGTCTCATCTTCCTCCATCTCATCATCCTCATCCTCATCTTCGTCCTTATCGCGGCCACGAGAGCTGTCTCCTTCTTGGCGGCAGCCTTCTGTGATGCCCTCGGTAGGCTGCGGATCCTCCGCCACCTCCTGGGCTCT
This sequence comes from Aegilops speltoides, assembly GCA_021437245.1. Classification (NCBI taxonomy): domain Eukaryota; kingdom Viridiplantae; phylum Streptophyta; class Magnoliopsida; order Poales; family Poaceae; genus Aegilops; species Aegilops speltoides. Next base: position 57,257 of record JAHHZJ010000125.1, read on the forward strand.
CTCCTTATCGCGGCGCTCGTACTCAGCTCCGCCATCTGCTCCACTTTCTTGCAGGTTTAGGTCATGGCCCTTAGTGCAGTGAATCTTGCAATGCTCATGCGAGAGCCATCACAGCCGGCTACCACAGCCTCGCTTGAGTCATTGGCTTTGGCCTTGTGGAGCCTCAGATTGCTTGGTCTCCTTGACTTGCACATCTAGCCTTTCTCTTCTGTTGTTCCGCTCGGTTCTTCCTTGCAGTCTGGCATCTTCTGTCGAGATCATGCCTCCGCAACCTCTCCAGGATTTTCCTCCCTCCTCGGCCCGTGCACTTGTGGCGAGCATAGAGCTCGTGACATCTCGATCTTGCCTCGCCATCTCCTCCCTCATCCTGCGGTTCGCTCGTTACAGTGGGCAGCTGATAACAGTAGGAGTCAGGCGTCTGGGATGTTCGCTGCACTGGCTGAATCTGTATGTACTTGAGGCTCCCCTCCTTGGGCCGGCGGTCACAGATCGCTCTCCTGGCCATGGGGTTTGTGGCCGCTGTGGCTATCGACAAGTGATGACCAGGTCCGCCCATGAAGAGATGGAGCCGTCCGGCAAGTGCATGAGCAAATCGGCGTTGGGCTTGAGCACTAGCGGGAAGTAGTTGGCGAGATCTTCTCGTCGCGCCCTCGGCGCCTGCACGCGATGGTGTAGATCTTTGAGAACTCCGGCGGATGTATCTGCCATCGTGCTTCTGAACCGTCAGCGAAGTTCTTGGTTTTGGGCCCTTTGGACTTGCGCAGCTCCGCAGGTGAGCGCAGGGCAACTTTGCAGCGTCTGACAATCGCTGGTTCCCCTAGTGCATGCATATCGGCGATGGGCCATGGCGCCGTCGGATTAAGCGTCGCGCTTCTCTCCGGCGCTTCGTCACGGTCTGGCGTCTTTGTTTTGTCGTTCTCGGAAGCGTGGTGTTGATCCGCGGCGAGTTCAGCGGAGTCGGCAGCGGTGGTCGCCGTCGGGGTTGGTCCAGCGAGCAGCGATCTTGGCCTTGGCTGAGAGTGCAGGAAGTGGCGCCCCAAGCGGTCTTGTCGGCGTCGGCTGCGCCTGGCGCCTGCAGAACCGATCGCTTCGGTTGCGGGGCTTGTCGCGTTAAGCGATGAGGCTATATATGGTCATCCTCGATCGTCAATTTGTGTGGCGCGGATAATCTAAATGAGCTCGGGCCCAGCGCTTCCTCTTTATCTTAGGTGGCGGCGGTGGCAAGCGCGCGGAAGCGGGTGTACTTTCCGGACTCCGGCTGGATTGGGAAGGCGACACCCGTCGAGCGACCGCACCTCCTCGCGCCAGCATCTAAGCGTGCATCTTGACCTCGAGCGTCCGACCCACGCTTAGCCTTGCTCCAATCTGACCGCAGTGCTAGGCAGCCGGGCGTTGTCGACCTTACCTCTGGGAAGGTGTGGTGTCTGCCGCGACCGGCTTGCGAGGCCTTGTTTTTGAACTGGTGGCAGCGTGGAGTCCCATCGTGGCGCCAGCTCCTTGCCGGCGTCCTCCACCGCCCTTGCTCGAGGCGGTGGTGGCAAAATCGATGTAAACCAGACAGCCACCTCAAAGCTTCTTCTTTATATTGTGAAACGTTGATCGGCCTTGGAGACGGATCAGATGCTCACGACCTCGGCCAGCCCTACTGGCGCGCCAAAGATGTGGGCGAACTCTGTCTTGACCCGAGGCACCTATGGGGAAGGGCCCCCTTCTAGTCCGGCAAGGGAGGCGGAGGCGTCTTGAGCGGTCGAGGTCGAGCCTTGGGGAGGCCAGGCGATTTTACCAACCGGGGCTCTCCGGAGAGATAAAACCCTATTGCCTTTTGTGCTTGTATTTGATCTTGCTCGAGGCGCGGCGTATGGTGGTGTTGTGGGTGTCGAATGGACAGAACCCTTCTCACGTGCGCATGGGCCTCCTTTTATAGTCTGAAGGGGCACTGTGGTGTAGCGTGGGAAAGGGTAGAAAAGTAAGCATGAGTTGGTACAACAGTGACAGCAGTGTCCCCTACCTAACTCGGCGGTAGGGACAAGGGCATTTAATGCCGTCCGGTCGTCTAGTGCAAAAATGACCGTTAGGTGAGCCACCGGTTGCCACGATGGTGTCTCTGTCGGCTCCGCTTGCCTCTCTGCATGGCTGCTTGGCGCCTCGCCCGTGCCTGGGGTGACATGTGTTTGGATCGCTGGATTTTGGGTGGCAGCCTTGCACAGAAGTGCCTTGCCTGACAGTGCCTTACCCTTGTTATCTGTTGTGCTGACAAGCTTGCCAGGCAAGTCGCAAGTCTTCAGGGATGGTTGGCCTTCTGTAAGCTCCTCTAAGGGCCTTTATTTTCTCGATTGATACTTTGTTCTTGAATGGCAGTAATAAAATGATGGAGGAGGTCTTGGCGGAAGCCCGGCAAGCCTTGCATATGAGGATCTTGCGGTTGCCGTGCACAAGTTAGGTACTAAGGTACCCCTACTTTAATACACCGGCAGGGTTCATTATCGTTGAAATCACTCTAGGACCCCAAAGCAGTGAGTGATAGTCAAAGCAGGCGAATCGGCCAAAACTGTGAGTTTGATGGCCGACACTCGCACCTTAGGGTTGGTTCAACAACTAAGAAATCAACCGGGACCCCAAAGCGGTGAGTAATAGTCCATGAAGCAGGCGGAATCGGTGAAACGCGAGTGTTGATGATGAAACGTAAATGCACCACGGGGTTCGTCAATCATTGAAATCACTCAGGACCCCAAAGCATGAGTAATAGTCCAAGCGGTTCATCGGCCAAAACTGAGTGTTGATGCCAACACATAACGCACCTTAATGGTTCAACAACTATGAAATAACTTTGGGACCACAAAATGGTGAGTAATAGTCCATAAGCGGTCGAATCGGCCAAAACATGAGTCTGATAATGAAACATGTAATACGCACCAGGGTTAAATCAATCGTTGAAATCACTCAGGACCCCAAAATAGTGAGTAATAGTCAAGAAGCGGGCTGAATCGGCCAAAACTTTGAGTGTTGATGACCGACATTAGCGCACCTTGAGGGTTCAACAATTATAAATAAACGGGACCCCAAAGCGGTTAATAATAGTCCATAAAGCGGGCAGAATCGGCCAAACCGCGATCTTGATGACACGTAATCGCTTTCCAGGGTTAAATCAATCGTTAAGAAATCCTCCGACCCAAAAGCGGTGAGTAATAGTCAAAAGCGGGCGAAATCGGCCAAAACAGCTAGCGATGGCCGACAATATTACGCACCAGGTTTTCGTCAATCGTTGAAATCACTCGGGACCCAAAACGGTGAGTAGTAGTCAAGAAGCGGGCTGAATCGGCCAAAACTATGGGTGTTGATGACCCGACGCCGCGCAGGGTTCAACAATTATGAAATAAACCGGGACCACAAGCGGTTAATAATAGTCCATGAAGCAGGCGAGAATAGGTGAAAACATGAGTGCTGATCACGACATGTAAGCGCACCCGCAGGGTTCATTAATCGTTGAAATCACTCCGGAACCCAAAGCGGTGAGTGATAGTCAGAATCGGGCGAGAATCGGCCAAATTGTGAGTTTGATGGTGACCATATAGCGCACCTTGGGTTCAAAAACTATAAATCACTTGGGACCCCAAAGCGGTGAGTAATAGTCCATGAAAGCAGGTCAGAATCGGCCAAAACCGAGTCTTGATGCCCACACATAATAGCACTGCAGGGTTAAGTCAATCGTTGAAATCACTCGGGACCCCATAACGGTGAGTAATAGTCAAGAAGCGGGCCAGAATCGGCCAATACTATGAGTGTTGATGAGCGACACATAAATGCACCTTGGGGTTCAACAACTATGGAAATCGCTTCGGGACCCCAAAGCGGTTAGGAATATTCCATGAAACAGGCCAGAATCGGCCAAAACCGCGAGTGCTATTGACCGTCACGTAATCGCACTATGGGGTTCATCAATCGTTGAAATCACTCCGGACCCCAAAGCAGTGATAATAGTCAAAAAGCGGGCGGGAATCGGCCAAAACATTGAGTGTTGATGGCGACACGTACGCGCACCTTAAGGTTAAACAAACATAGAATAAACCGGGACTAAAAGCGATAATAGTCCACTAAGCGAGCCTGTCAGCCAGAAATCTAGCAGTCGCTGATGACGACATTAAATACTGTGGTTTGTCAATACGTCAAATCATTCAGGACCCAAACAGTGAGTAATAGTCCAAGCGGCCCAATCGGCCAAAACTTTGAGTGTTGATGACCGACACAAAGCGCATCTTGGGGTTCAGAACTATAAATTGCGGAACCCCAAAGCGTTGAGTAATAATACATAAGCAGGCGAATCGTGACACCGCGAAGTCTACTGACCGGCCAGCGGCGTATCGCGCTACGAGGTTAAATCAATAATTGAAAGTATCAGGTTAAAGCAGTGAGTAATAGTCCAGGCGGGCGAGAAATCAATGGCGCGAGTGTTGATGGTACGCCGCCTTTTATGAGGTTCAACAATTATAAATCTTCGGGACCCCTAAAGCGGTGAGTAATAGTCATGAAAGATAAATGCGGTGAGAAAAAGGTGCTAATCACCGACATGTCGCACCGGGAGTTTCATTTGAAAATCATAGGGACCCCAAAACAGTGAGTGATAGTCAAGGCGGGCCAAAATGTTGAAACGCATGAGTTTGATGGCCGACAAAAGCGCCTTGAGGGTTCAACAACTATAAAACCGCCGGGACCCAAAGCGGTGAGTAATAGTCCATAAAGCGGGCGAGAATCGGTGAAGCTGCGAGTCTTGATGACCGTACGTAAATGCACGTGAGGTTTAGTCAATCATTAAAATCCTCCAGGACCCCAGCTGTGAAGTAATAGTCAGAAGCGGTTCTCGTCGTAAAACTATGTGTTGATGACCCGACACATAAACGCACCTGAGGTTCAACAACTATAAATAACCCGGGACCACAAAATGGTGATAATAGTCCATGAAGCGGTCGAATCATTAAAATTGCGAGTCTTGATGACCGCAATATTACGCACCGGGATTAAATCAATCGTTGAAATCACTCAGGGACCCCAAAGCGTGAGTAGTAGTCAAGAAGCGGGCTGATAAGCGAAAACATTGAGTGGTTATGATAAAACTTAAGCGCTGTAAAGTTCAACAATTATAAATCGCGAAACCCCAAAGCGGTTAATAATAGTCCATAAAGCAGGCGAATCGGTAAAAGCGCGAGTCTGATCACCGACATGTAAGCGCCTGCAGGGGTTTGTGGGAAGCGAACTCTGTCGACCTGAGCACCTATAGAACGCGGGGCTCTAATGAAAGGAGGCGGAGGTCTTGTGAGCGGATCGAGGTCGGCAGTGGCCGGAGGGAGGCAGGCGATTTTGCAACCCGGGGCTCTGGGAGATAAAACCTCTTTGCTGCTTTAGTGCTTGTATTTGATCTTGCTAGAGGCCTTGAGCATATGGTGTGTGTTGTGGGTGTGAATGGACCGACCCCTTCTAGGTGTATGGGCCTCCTTTTATAGTCTGGGGGCACTGCAGGTGTGGCGTGGGAAGGGGGTAGAAAGGTGCATGAGTTGGTACTGTGATGACCAGCAGTGTCCCCTACCACTAACTCGTGGCTGGGTGGCTTGGCTGGATCGCTGGATTTTGGGTGGCAACCTTGCCGCCAAGTGCTGCTTGACCCTTCTCATTGTCTTGGCTGACCTTCTGCCGGGGCCTTGTGCGTCATGGCAGAAGTCTGGGGCAGCCTTGGTTAGTCTTGACAAGCTCCTGTTGCGAGGCCTTTGTTTTCTCGGTTGATACTTTGTTCTTGATAGCAGTAATAGGAAATGATGGAGGTCTTGGCGACCTTGGATCTGCGGTTGCCGTGCACAAGTTAGTACTAAACCTACTTTAAATCCCGGCAGAAGCCCAGAACTGGGCCACTGCAGTGCAGCGTTGTTAGGCGAGGCCCAAAGCAATCTTCGAACCTGTAGCAGCAGGTCCACTAAAAATCGGACTCCAGCACTCTCCATGGCAGCCGCCGATTCGGCGTCGTGGGAGGCGTGGTGTGTGTCGCATTCAAAGCGTCCACCCTCGTGATCCGCAGGCGAGTCCGCCATCCGTCTCGGCTTCAGCCCATGCCGACTCTCATCGCTTGGCGTGGTGGTGCTGCGAAGGTGGGGCTTGAAACCGTCCTGGCCGGAGATGGTGGTCGGCCCGTTCCTGTCTCCTCCCGTGCTCCATTTGGTGGTGGCGAGCCCCCTCGCTCTTTAAAAAGGGTGGAAGGGCGCAAAATCCCTTCCTTTTCTTCCTTTTTCTTCCTTCTACTCTTCCTCCTGCTCGCCATGGGGAGGAACCTGGTCCTTCATCCGGTGGCGGCAAGGTGCGCCACTAGGCAGGCGCCTCTCCCTATCTGCGCTTTGGTGGCGGGCCCGCCTGAGGGGAGGAAGAGGCGGGCCGTGGGCAGTCGGGGCGTGGTCGGGGCGCTCGGGAAAGGCGGCGGGGCAATGCCGCCCTCGCCTCCTGGCAGCTCCTCTCCTCGGCCCAGTCCACAGGGGCGACCCTTAGAGTTCTTCATCCAAGCTCTTGGGCACCCCGTCGCCGCCTCCAGCTTCCGGCCCGTTTGCGCGATGGAACAGGATCACCGAGATGTTGGAGTTGCATGAGGGGCTGCGGGATCGCGGCTTTTCAGTTAGTGTCATATCCCGGCCCGGCGTGATGTACTTGATCGAGGTGGAAGCGTTACGCCGCATCCACAGCTTGTGCGGGTTTACCCTCCATTTTAAGTTAATGGAGCGACCTTCTACGCCGTCAGGTCTTGAGGACTCGGCATCCGGCGAGATGCTGCGTGGACAGCTCCTCCGATAGCGAGCCCCCTCGGCCGAGTGGCGAGGAGGAAGCGGCAGTGGCGACAGGCGGTGAGTCGACTAAGCGTCGGCCGTCGCCTCCATGTATACATGACCCCATCATCCATGTCATGACCTTGAACTCCCGGAGACATCTCCTTGGCGGCTGGCGTGGGAAACTCTGGGAAGGAAGATTGGCGGCAAAGGCCGTGGTCGGTCTGAGGCGAAGTGCCCTGATAAGCTTTGATCCTGCCTTTCGTCTTGAGCCTCTGCTTGGCGCCTCCATCTCCGCCAGTCTGGCGGCTCGGGAGTGTTCTCTTGGTGTCTTCGCACTCATGCTCACTAGGCGCCTTGCCTTCCAATAAACTTCTCTTGCAGAGGCCTCCTGACCTACCTCCTGAAGAGAAAGCAGGGAGAGGATTACGAGCATCTTATCTCTTTTTTATTTATAGCCGCCAGACATAGCTGCATTAAACGTAATCCTCTCTTCATGTTTTTCATCTCCTATGGACTTATCTTGAATTGGGATGTTTTTAATGAAAAGAGGTGCTTGCGGGTTATATCCTTTGCTTGATTACATGCCTTGTATGTTTCCACCCCTCGCTTTGAGGAACTTGCAGCGTGAAACGCTTGCTGAGTCGAGAACTTTAGCAACTGGCGGTCTTTACTTCGGCAGAAACCTTGTCGAACGATTGCAGCGCCTTATTGTTAGTGGACTCGAAAACAATCAAAGGCGCAACTGGCAGCGATTAAACTCCTCTACGGTTTTTCCATACAAGGCACACTCGTTAGAACGAGCTCGCATTCTCGATCCATAAGGATGCATGATGGGATGAAAAACTCATCGATGTGCCTGGCGACTCAACTGCGAGGATGAATCTTGGCATTTGCAATACAACGTCTGGCTCCTTGAATCCAGATGTGATGCGCCTCCTTCGCCTATCGGCAAACCCTACGAGGATCTTGACTTTCACATAAAGGAATTTTGCTTCCATAGCCCCAGTAAACGGTTTGGGGCCAGTCTGGCAGCATACCCGCTCTCCTATTTTTTTGCTTATTTCTGTTATTTCAGTGAAAAAGACAACCATGTTGTAGTAAGTTACTTTTTTGTGGCATAATCTCCACGTTAGGCAACACAATGCCCTTACGCCCTTGTATATTTATGCTCTCGCTTTTATGGGACTTGCGGTGCATACTACATGCGAGTCTTGAACATCAGCTTTCTTGCTTTGCGGTGTTGCCTCGGCAAAAAAATGTCGGAGCTAGTTGAATGCGCTTTAATTAGGACGGACTCGGAAATCAAAAGTGCAACTCAACCACAGTCAGCTCTTCTGCGCTGATTTCTCATACAAAGGGCGTCCCACGGGCAAGACTCGTTACTTCCTCTACTCCATTACATCCTTATGCGTTTTACCCTCGCTTTTAGGGAACTTGCAGCGCTAACACACTTCTGAGCCGGGCATCAGACAACAAACGGTGTTGTTCGGCAGAAAACTTCTCGGGCGATTGCGGCGCCGTATTGTTGACGGACTCGAAAAAAAGCAAGGCATAACTTCTGAGTTGGTTCCTCCATCTGAGTTTTTCCATACAAAACACGAGCGTTCAAGAATATAACATAAAAACTTAGGACTAAAATGCTGCATACTTAAGCTTGACAACTTAACTTTTAACATGCTACGAAGCAAACCGCACTTCTCCTTGATTTCCTCCTACATTTTCACCCTCACGCTTCGAGGTCCATAAAAACACGTGCTGAAACATCCATGGCGGTGTTGCCTCAACAGGCTAACTCGTTGGGATTGCGGCGCTTTACGTTAAGCGGACTTCGAAGCGAATCAAAAGGCGCAACAGATTCAACCTTCGCAGGTTCCCTAAAGGTATGGATTTTGAAATTTGCCGAAAGTTTGGCGACCACTCTCTTTGTTCCTGCGGCGGCGAGCTCGATGGCACGTCCTCGGCCCGGCGACACCGAAGATGCGCTCGTCGGAAGCGGCGAAAGCCGTTCTTCCGGGCTTGGTTTTGTAAGGTCGCCTTTGCCTTCTTGCACTTGCCGTTGGAGCTCGATAGTGCGTCCTCGGCCAGCGCAACACTCGGAAGGTGCGTTTGCGGAGTGGGCATCAAACTCTCTTGGACTTAACTTTCTTCTTCCCAAGAACCGGCCGTGACGCTCAGCGCTCGGCATGGCTGCTACTTCGGTAATCTGCTCGGTGCAGATAAGTGCATCCTTCTTGTCTGTGAAATGACATATCGGACCCGGCATCTTAAGCATTATGCGTGGTGAGAGGCTGCCATGAGACTTGGCAGCGCTGGTGGCAAGAGTATCCCATTGTAGGGTAATGGGATATCAGCAACATCAAACGTGACCCTCTCTGCGAAGTTCATCGCTGCCAAGCGTCAGCGGCAGCGTGATCTCCTCTGCTGGCTTGCTCCTTCCGGATTTATCCCTTGGAAGGTACCGGTTTCTTGAGCTTCGCTCTCGGGGATCTGGAGCTTCTTGAACCTTCGGAGAAATCAGGTTCAGGCGGCCCGCCGTCAGCAACATCTTGTGACCTTGAGGTTGCGGATTGATTGTTGATGAGATAACATCGGCAAGCACCCGGCCAGATGTGGCGGTGAGGTAGTCAACGCCGAAAATGATGGGCGTCTTGGACCACTTGAGCTTGCTTGTGACTCGACAGACCCAGAAACAGCTGCGTTCACTTCTCGCTGCTTGCTTGGTTGGCGGTCACGGGAGTGTGCGAAGGCCTTGCCGTCGATGCAACACCTGTTATATGAAGCTCTTGGTCATGATCTCATCTTCCTCCATCTCATCATCCTCATCATCTTAAATCCTTATCGGCCACGAGAGGCTGTCTCTGCCAGCGGCCTTCTGTAGAGTGCCCTCCAGGCGGAAGCTTCTTGCGGATCCTCGCATACCTCTGGGCTCTCTCCTGTCCTGGCGCTGGTACTCCAACTGTGGCTCGCCATCTGCTCCACTTTCTTGCAGGTTTGGAGGTGTGGCCCTGGTGCGGTGAATCTTGCAATATCTCACCGAGGAGCCATCACCTTGGCCGGCCTACCACCTGCCTTGAGTCATTGGCTTTGCTTGTCGAACCGCCTCCGTTGCGGAATGCTCAACAGCTTGCACATCCTGCCTTTCTCTTCGTTGTTCCGCCTCAGTTTCTTCCTTGCAGTCACGGCATCTTCATGTCGGATCATACTGCTCCACCAACCTCTCAGGGATTTTCCTCCTCCTCGGCCGTACACTTATCGGCGGAGCATAGAGCTTCGTGACATCTCGATCTTACGCCATGTCTCTCCCTCATCCTGCGGTTGCGCACGTTACAGTGGAGCAGCGCTGATAACATGATGAGTCAGGCATCTGATGTTCGGCGCACTGGTGAATCTACTGTACTTGAAAGCTCCCCTCATACGAATGACGAATCACGATCGCTCTCGGCCATGGGTTTGTGGCGCTGTGAAGGCGCCAACAAGCTGATGACACAGAGTCGCCCATGGCGAAGATGGAGCCGTCCGGCAAGTGCATGAGCCAGATCGGCGTTGGCTTGAGCACAAGCGGGAAGTAGTTGGCGAGGATCTTCTCGTCGCGCCCTCCGGCGGCTGCGCGATGGTGTAGAATCTTTGAGAACTCGGCAGATGTATCCTGCCATCGTACTTCTGGCGTCGCTTGAAAGTTCTTGGTTTGACCTTTGGACTTGCCGCGCTCCGCAGGTGAGCGGAACGAACTTTGCGCGTCTGACAAGTCGCTGGGTTCCCCTAGTGCATGCATATCGGCAGATGGGCCCAGCGCTAACGTCAGATTAACGTCGCGCTTCTCTCCGGCGCCGATCTGATCTGGCGTCTTGTTTGTCGTTCTCGGAGACGTGGTGTTGATCTGGCGGTTCGCTGGGTCGGCAACCTTGGTGATCGCCGTGGGGTTGGTCAGCAATGGCGATCTAACCCGGGCTGGGGTACGCAGTGGCGCCGCGGTCTTGTCGGCGACTGCTTCGGCGCCTTGCGAGCTTCGATGGCTTTCGGTTGCGGGAAGCATGGCGTTAGCGAAACGATGAGGCTATATATGGTCATCCTCCGATCGTCAATTTTGTGGCGCGGAGTCTAAGCTGCTGGCTCGGGCGGCGCTTCTCTTGTCTTGGTGGCGGCGGTGGCGGCGGCGCAAAGGCGGGATGTGCGGACTCCGGCTGGATTGGGAGGAAACACCCGTCGGCGACGCACCTCACTGCGCTGGCATGGCGTGCATCTTGACCTCGAGCGTCCGCGACCACCAGCTTAGCCTTGCTCCAATCGACACGGTGCTAAGAGCACGGGCGTTGTCGAACCTCCACAGGGAAGGTGTGAATTATGCCTCGTGCGCCGACGCTTGCGGGCCTTGTTTTTGGACTGGTGGCAGCATGAAGTCCCATCGTCGGCGCCAACTCCTTCGCGGCGTCCTCCACGCCCGCTTTTCCGAGCGGTGGTGGCGAAACTCGATGTAAACGGGCAGCCACCTCGAAGGCTTCTTCTTGATAGCATGTTGTGAAAGGCGTTGATCGGCGGGGCAGATCAGATGCTCGACCTCGACGCCTTCCCCCTACGGCGCGCCAAGATGCCGGGGCGAACTCTGTCGCGCCAGGCACCATGGGAAGGGCCCCTTCTAGTCCCGGCAGGGAGGCGGAGGCGTCTGTGAGCAGGTCGAGGTCCCGAGCAGCCAGGCGATTTTACCCAGCAGACTCTCGGAGATAAAACCCTATTGCTTTTTTGTGCTTGATCTTGCTTTCGAGGCCTTGGCGTGGTGGTGTGTGGGTGTGAATGGACCGAACCCCTTCTCACGTCTTATGGGCCTCCCTTTTATAGTCTGAAGGGGCACCAACGGTGGCAGCGTGGGAAGAGGGGTAGAAAGGTAAAAGCATGGAGTTGTTGTGATGATAGCAGTGTCCCTACTAACTCTGGTGGGGACAAGGGCATTAATGCCCGTGGGTATCCCAATAGTGCAAAGAAATGACCGTTAGGTGAGCCACGGTTGCCGCGATGGTGTCTCTGTCGGCTCAACACCTCTCTCTCGCATGCTGCGCCAGCCTCCGCCCGTGCCTGGGGTGACATGTCGTGGATCGCTGGATTTTGGTGTATGCAGTGCTGACAAGTGCCTTCATGACCCTTCTGTTGTCTTAGGCAAACTTGCCGGAGACAGCGTCGTGGCAGAATCAGAATGTGGATTGGCCTTCTGGCAAGCTCCTCTTGCAGGGACCTGTTTCTCAGTTGATACTTTGTTCTTGAATGGCAGTAATAGGAAATGATGGAGGTCTTGGCGCCAACTGGCTGCAGCGGATCTGCGGTTGCCCGTGCAAGTTCGGTACTAAGATACCCTACTTTAGTAAACCAGAGGGTTCATTTATCGTTGAAATCACTCTAGGACCCCAAGCGATGGTGATAGTCCAAGCGGGCGGAAATCGTGAAAGCTTGAGTTTTGATGGCCGACATAAACGCAGGGTTCAACAACTAAGAAATCGCAGGGACCCCAAAGCGGTGATAATAGTCCATGAAGCGGGCAGAATCGGTGAAAACCATGATGTTGATGACGACAACGTAAATGCAAGGAAGTTAAATCAATCGTTGAAATCACTCAGGACTAAAACGAGTGATAATAGTCAAAGCGGTTCATCGGCCAAATAAGTGTTGATGACGACACATAACGCACTGCAATGGTTCAACAACTATGAATAAGCTTTGGGACCACAAATGGTGAGTAATAGTCCATAAGCAGTCGAAATCGGCCAAAACAGTCTTGATGACGACATGTATTACACACCCGCGGGGATTAGTCCGAAAATCGTTAAAAGTCGCTGCGGTGCGTCAATGGTTAAATCCTCGAGCCCCAAAGCGGTTAATAATAGTCAGAAAGCGAAACTGAAGAATCATTAAAAACAGCGGCTTCTTGATGGCCGACGATATTACGCACCACAGGTTCGTCAATCGTTGAAATCACTCCGGGACCCAAACAGTGGTAGTAGTCAAAGCGGGCCTGAATCGGCAAAATAGGTGTTGATGGCCGACACTTACGCGCACCAGGGTTCAACGTTATAAATAAACCGGGACCACAAAGCGGTTAATAATAGTCCATGAAACGGGCGAATAAATTGAAAACACAGCGAGTCGATCACTGCGTACGTATCGCGCACCAGGGGTTCATTAATCGTTGAAATCACTCCGGAACCCAAAGCGGTGAGTGATAGTCGAAATCGGGCAGAATAAAAATTGTGAGTTTGATGGCACCGCCGCTTAGCATGGTTTCAAAACTATGGAAATCCTTGGGACCCCAAAGCGGTGAGTAATAGTCCATAAAGCAGGCGAGAATCGGTGAAAACGCGATCTTGATGACAAACAAATAAACGCTGAGGTTAGTCAATCATTAGAAATCACTCGGGACCCCAAAAGCTGAGTAATAAAAGCGGTTCAAAGTGGCCAAACTATGAGTGTTGATGACCGTAAGCGCTTTTAAGGGTTCAACAACTATGGAAATAAACCGGGACCTCAAAATGGTGAGTGATAGTCCATGAAGCGGTCGAATCGTAAGCATGATCTTTGATGACAGACATGTAATGCTTTACCCAAGGTTAAATCATCGTTGAAATCACTCTAGGACTAAAGCATGAGTAATAGTCAAAGAAGCGGGCGAATCAGGCGATACTATGAGTGTTGATGAGCGCACATAGCGCTTTCAGGGTTCAACAACTATGAAATAACCGGGACCCCAAGCGGTTAGTAATATTCCATAAAGATCGGTAAAAAACCTGATTGCAAATGACCGACCGTAATCGCACCACGGGTTATCAATCGTTGAAATCACTCCAACCCCAAAATAGTGAGTAATAGTCCAAAGCGGGCCAGAATCATTAAACTTTGATGTTGATGACAACGTAGCGCCTTTGAGTTCAAAAACTATGAAATCGCGGACCCCAAAGGGTGAGTAATAGTCCATGAAGCAGGCCATAATCGGCCAAACCAGCGAGTCGATGTCCGACCGTAAACACACAACCCCAAATCAATCGTTGAAATCATTTGGGACCCAAAGCGGTGAGTAATCAAAAAATCGGCCCAAAACTTTGAGTGTTGATAATAACATGTAAACACCTTGGGTTCAACAACTATGGAAATTGCAGGGACCCCAAAGCGGTCGGTAATAGTCCATGAAAACCGTGAATCGAAGACAACTTTGCATCTTGGATGGTAAGCAGCGTGTCGCTTTCCGCAGGGTTAGTCGATCATTGAGATCACTCAGGACCCCAAACATTGAGTAATAGTCAAAGCGAATTGGTCGTAGCCTTAGTGTTGATGACCTACACGCCGCCTGTAGGGTTCAACAATTATGGCAATCTTTGGGACCCCAAAGCGGTGAGTAATAGTTAAAGCAGGCGGAATCGATGAAAACGGTGATGATCTGACATGTATAAAGCCTTTCAGAGGTTCATTTATAGTTGAAATCCTCCGGGACCCCAAAGCAGTGGTGATAGTCAAGAAGCGGGCGAATCGGCCAAGCTGTGATTTGATGGCCAAGCATAAAATGAGGTTCAACAACTATGAAATCGCTTGGGACCCCAAAGCGGTGGTAATAGTCCATGAAGCGGGCAGGAGAATCGGTGAAAGCATGATGCGATGTGATGCATGCGTAAATTTGGTTAATCAATCATTAAATCACTCAGGACCCCAAACAGTGAGTAATAGTCAAAGCGGTTCTAATGGCCAAAACTATGAGTGTTGATGGCCAGAGCACGCCATAGCGCACCTTGGGGTTCAACAACTATGAAATAAACGGGACCACAAAATGGTGAGTAATAGTCCATGACGGTCCAGAAATAAAACGAAGAGTCTTGATAATGACGTATTCGCACCTGAGTTAAATCATCGTTGAAATCACTCCGGGACCCCAAAGCGGTGAGTAGTAGTCAGAAAGCGGGCTGAGATCGGCCAAAACTTTGAGTGGTTATGACCAAACATAAGCACCTTGGGGTTCAACAATTATAAATCGGCGAGACCCCAAAGCGGTTAATAATAGTCCATAAGCGGGCGAATCGATTGAGAACGCGAGTCTTGATGGCGAAACCGTAATCGCACCGAGTTAAATCCGTTGAAATCACTCAGGACCCAAAATAGTGAGTAATAGTCCAAAGCGGGCAGAATCGGCCAAAACTATGAGTGTTGATGACCGACACATAAGCACCTTAGGTTCAACAACTATAAATAACGGGACCCCAAAGCGGTTAGTAATATTCCATGGCGGCGAGAATCGGCCAAATCAGCGATGGCCGAACGTAATCGCACCGGGGTTAATCAATCGTTGAAATCACTCAGGACCCCAAAACGGTGAGTGATAGTCAAAAGCGGGCGAAATCATAAAGCTGTGGTTTGATGACCGACCTATCGCACCTGGAGTTCAACAACTATGGAAATCGCCGGGACACCAAAGCGGTGAGTAATAGTCCATGAAAGCAGGCGGAATCGGTGAAAACATAGTCTTGATGATGAAACAATACGCACTTTGAGTTAGTAAATCATTGAAATCACTTGGACCCCAAACATGAGTAATAAGCGCGTTCATCGGCCAAAACTATGAGTGTTGATGGCCGACACATAGCGCACCTGAGGTTCAACACTATAAATAACCGGGACCTCAAAATGGTGAGTGATAGTCCATGAACGGTCGAATCGGCCAAAACATGATGCTGATGACCGACGTAATCGCACCCGGGGGTTTAATCAATCGTTAAATCACTCGGGACCCCAAAGCGGTGAGTAATAGTCCAAGCGGGCGAATCGGCCAATATAGTGTTGATGACACATAAAAGCGCTGTAAGGTTCAACAACTATAAATCGCCGGGACCCCAAAGCGGTTAGTAATATTCCATGAAACAGGCGAATATTAAAACATGATGCTAATGACCGACGTAATCGCACCAGGGGTTAATCAATCGTTGAAATCACTCCATGACCCCAAAATAGTGAGTAATAGTCAAAAACGTGCGAGAATCGGCCAAACTTTGAGTGTTGATGACGTGGCGTACTTCGCGCAGGTTCAACAACTATAAATCGCCGGGACCCCAAAGCGGTGAGTAATAGTCCATAAAGCGGGCCATAATCGTAAATGCAGTCTTGATGTCGACAAATAAACACAAGAGCTTCGTCAATCGTTGAAATCATTCAGGACCCCAAAGCAGTGAGTAATAGTCAATCGGCCAAAACTTTTGAGTGTTGATAACCAACATGTAAACACACCTTGGGTTTCAACAACTATAAATTGAGGACCCCAAAGCAGTCGATAATAGTCCATAAGCAGGCCAAAATAAAACTACTGCGAGTCTTGATGATGACGTATACTTTCAGGTTAGTCAATCATTGAGATCACTCGGGACCCCAAAACATTGAAGTAATAGTCCAAGCCCAGGTGTTGGTGGAAGCGTGTGATGATGACATAACATTAGGTTCAACAATTATGGCAATCTTGGGACCCCAAAGCGGTGAGTAATAGTCCGTAAGCGGGCGAGAATCAGTGAAAACCAGTGATGATCACCCGAACATATAAGCGCCTGAGTTCATTTATCGTTGAAATCACTCGGGACTAAAAGCAGTGAGTGATAGTCAAAAAGCGGGCGAAATAAATGGCTGTGATTTTCATGACGACACATAACGCTGTAGGGTTCAACAACTATAAATTGCTTGGGACCCCAAAGCGGTGAGTAATAGTCCATAAACGGGCGAATTAGCCAACACTGCATGATCTTGATGACCGGCCGTGTCGCACTGAGTTAGTCAATCGTTGAGATCACTCAGGGACCCCAAAGCAGTGAGTAATAGTCAAGCGGGTAGAATCCTCAAAGCTGTGAGTGTTGATGGCGACACATACGCACTGGGGTTCCAACTACTGAAATAACTTGGGACCCCAAAGGTGAATAATAGACCATGAAATGGGCCAAAATCAGCAAAACTTTGAGTGTTGATGCCGCCACCAGGTTCATATAAATATTCCAGGGACCCCAAAATGGTGAGTAATAGTCCATAAGCGCCAGAATGTCGGCCAAACCAGCAGTCTTGATGTGAACACGTAAACACACAATGGAACGTGTCGTTGAAATCATTCGGGACCCCAAAGCGGTGATAATAGTCAAAATCGGCCAAACTTTGAGTGTTGACAGCGAAACCGTAAGCACACCTTGGGTTCAACAACTATAAAATTGCTTGGGACTAAAGCAGTCGATAATAGTCCATGAAGCGGGCGAGAATCGGCCAACACATGATCTTGATGACCAATGTCGCTACAGAGTTAATCAATCATGAGATCACTCGGGACCCCAGGTGAGTAATAGTCCAAGCGGAGTCGAATCGGTAGCAAGAGTGTTGATGACCACCACATAGCACCTTGGGTTCAACAATTATAAAATCTTCGTCACCCAAGCGGTGAGTAATAGCCGTGAAAGCGGGCCAGAATCGTGAAAACGCGAGTGATGATCAAGCATAAGCACCAGGGGTTCATTTATCGTTGAAATCACTCGGGACCCCAAAGCGGTGAGTGATAGTCAAGCGGGCGAGATCGGCCAAAGCGTGAGTTGTTGACACATAAATGCACCTTGGGGTTCAACAACTATAAATCGCCCGGGACCCCAAAGCGGTGAGTAATAGTCCATAAGCAGGCGAATCGGTGACATGATGTGATGATTGACACGTAAATGCACCGTGAGGTCGTCAATCATTGAAATCACTCAGGACCCCAAAACAGTGAGTAATAGTCAAAGCGGTTCTAAATCGGCGAAAAAATGAGTGTTGATGACCAAACACAAGCGCACCTTGGGTTCAACAACATAAATAACCGGGACCACAAAATGGTGAGTAATAGTCCATGAGCGGTCCAAATCAAAGCCAAACAGCAGTGTTGATGACAAACCGTATTCGCACCACGGGATTCGTCGATTGAATCACTCAGGGACCCCAAAATGATGATAGTAGTCAAGCGGGCTGAATCGGCCAAAACTTTGAGTGGTTATACCGACACTTCCGCGCACCAGGGTTCAACAATTATGAAATCGCAGGACCCCAAAGCGGTTAATAATAGTCCATAAAGCGGGCAGAATCGGTGAAACACGCGTCTTGATGGCGAACGCGTGTCGCACCACAGGGTTCGTCAATCGTTGAAATCCTCCAGGACCCCAAAATAGTGAGTAGTCAATAGAAAAGCGGGAGAATCGGCCAAAACTATGATGTTGATGACCGACACATAACGCAAGGTTCCTTATGGAAATCGCTCGGGACCCCAAAGCGGTTAGTAATATTCCATAAACGAGGCGAAGAATCGGCCAAAACCGCGAGTGTTGATGATGAACAATAATCGCACCCGCAGGTTCGTCAATCGTTGACTTCACTCCGGGACCCCAAAGCAGTGATAATAGTCCAGCGGCAGAATCGGCCAAAACTTTGAAGTGTTGATAGCCGAATATGCGCTTGGGTTCAAAACTATAAATAACGGGACCCCAAAGCGGTGAGTTATAGTCCATAAGCAGGCCATAATGGCCAAACCCTTGAGTCTTGATGTCCGACCGTAAACGCTAGCAGGGTTCGTCAATCGTTGATCATCAGGACCCCAAAAGCAGTGAGTAATAGTCAAGCGGCCCAAAATCGGCCAAACTTTGAGTGTTGATAGCCAGACACATAAACGCACTGAGGTTTCAACAACTATGAAATGCTTGGGACTAAAGCGGTGATAATAGTCCATAAACGGGCGAATGGCCAACAGCAATCTTGATGATGAAGCGTAATTACTACGGGGTTAGTCAATCGTTGAGATCCTCAGGACCCCAAAACAGTGAGTAATAGTCAGAAGCGGGTCGAATCGTCCAAAGCGTGAGTGTTGATATGAAACACATAAGCGCACTTTGGGTTCAACAACTCTGAAATCGCAGGGACTAAGCGGTGGTAATAGTCCATGAAATGGGCCAAAATCGGCCAAAACTTTGAGTGTTGATGACCCAAACCGCGTGCGCTGCAGGTTCAACAACTATGAAATGCTTCGGGACCCCAAAATGGTGAGTAATAGTCCATGAAAGCAGGCCATAATCGGAAACCAGCAGTCTGATGTCAAACCGTAAACACACAACGAAGCGTCAATCGTTGAAATCATTAGGGACCCAAGCGGTGGTAATAGTCAAAAATCGGCCAAAACTTTGAGTGTTGACAACCGACCGTAAACACACCTTGGTTCAACAACTATGGAAATTGCGGGACCCCAAAGCGGTGAGTAATAGTCCATGAAGCGGGCGAGAATCGGCAACTTACAGTGAGTCTTGATAGTGAAGCGCAATACTCCACAGGTTAGTCAATCATTGAGATCACTCGGGACCCCAAAACAGTGAGTAATAGTCAAGGCCCCAATTGAATGGCGAAACTGTGATGTTGATGAACACATAAGCACTTAAGGTCCAACAATTATAAATCTTTGGGACCCCAAAGCGGTGAGTAATAGCAGTAAGCAGGCCAATCAGTGAAAACCCGATGATGATCACCAGACATATAAGCGCTGAGGGGTTCATTTATCGTTGAAATCACTCCGGGACCCCAAAATAGTGAGTGATAGTCAAGAAGCGGGCAGAATCGAAAGCTGTGAGTTTTGATGACCGACATAAATGCTGTAAGGTTCAACAACTATGGAAATCGCCGGACCCCAAAGCGGTGAAATAGTCCATAAAGCGGGTAGAATCGGTGAAAATTAGAGTCTTGATGGCCGACATGTAAATGCACCGAGGGTTCGTCAATGTTAAATCACTCAGGACCCCATAACGGTGAGTAATAGTCAAGCGGTTCAAATGGTAAAACTATGAGTGTTGATGACCGACCATAGCGCACCTTGGGGTTCAACA
Organism: Aegilops speltoides; assembly: GCA_021437245.1. Classification (NCBI taxonomy): domain Eukaryota; kingdom Viridiplantae; phylum Streptophyta; class Magnoliopsida; order Poales; family Poaceae; genus Aegilops; species Aegilops speltoides. Next base: position 76,929 of record JAHHZJ010000125.1, read on the forward strand.
ACTATGAAATCGCTCGGGACCACAAAATGGTGAGTAATAGTCCATGAGGCGGTCGAATCGTAAAAACAACAGTCTTGATGGTGACACGTAATCGCTTCCAGAGGATTCGTCAATCGTTGAAATCACTCGGGACCCCAAAGCAGTGAGTAGTAGTCGAAAGAGGTAGATCATTAAAACTTTGAGTGGTTATAGCCAAACGCCGCGCAGGGGTTAACAATTATAAATAAACGGGACCCCAAAGCGGTTAATAATAGAATGATGATAATAGTCAAGCGGGTAAGTTGGCCAAAAGCGTGATGTTGATGCCCTGCGTCGCGCACCTTGGGACCAACAACTGGAAATCGCTTTGGGACCCATAAGCGGTTAGTTAGTCCATGTAATGAGCAGAATCGGCCAAAAACAGATGTTGATGGCTGACATGTAAATGCACCGGGGTTGATCAATCGTTGAAATCACTCAGGGACCCCAAGCGTTGGTAATAGTCCAAAGAAGCGGGCCATCGGGCTGGCGAGTGTTGATGGCTGACCCGTCGCACTGCAAGTTGACAACTATGGAAATAAGCAGGGCTCCACGGTTAAGTAATATTCATGAAATGCGGCGGAATCAATATATGATGCTAATGACAAACAATGTCGCACCGGGGTTCATCAATCGTTGAAATCACTCAGGACCCCAAAGCAGTGATAATAGTCAAAAAGCGGGCGGGAATCGGCCAAAACATTGAGTGTTGATGGCGACACGTACGCGCACCTTAAGGTTAAACAAACATAGAATAAACCGGGACTAAAAGCGATAATAGTCCACTAAGCGAGCCTGTCAGCCAGAAATCTAGCAGTCGCTGATGACGACATTAAATACTGTGGTTTGTCAATACGTCAAATCATTCAGGACCCAAACAGTGAGTAATAGTCCAAGCGGCCCAATCGGCCAAAACTTTGAGTGTTGATGACCGACACAAAGCGCATCTTGGGGTTCAGAACTATAAATTGCGGAACCCCAAAGCGTTGAGTAATAATACATAAGCAGGCGAATCGTGACACCGCGAAGTCTACTGACCGGCCAGCGGCGTATCGCGCTACGAGGTTAAATCAATAATTGAAAGTATCAGGTTAAAGCAGTGAGTAATAGTCCAGGCGGGCGAGAAATCAATGGCGCGAGTGTTGATGGTACGCCGCCTTTTATGAGGTTCAACAATTATAAATCTTCGGGACCCCTAAAGCGGTGAGTAATAGTCATGAAAGATAAATGCGGTGAGAAAAAGGTGCTAATCACCGACATGTCGCACCGGGAGTTTCATTTGAAAATCATAGGGACCCCAAAACAGTGAGTGATAGTCAAGGCGGGCCAAAATGTTGAAACGCATGAGTTTGATGGCCGACAAAAGCGCCTTGAGGGTTCAACAACTATAAAACCGCCGGGACCCAAAGCGGTGAGTAATAGTCCATAAAGCGGGCGAGAATCGGTGAAGCTGCGAGTCTTGATGACCGTACGTAAATGCACGTGAGGTTTAGTCAATCATTAAAATCCTCCAGGACCCCAGCTGTGAAGTAATAGTCAGAAGCGGTTCTCGTCGTAAAACTATGTGTTGATGACCCGACACATAAACGCACCTGAGGTTCAACAACTATAAATAACCCGGGACCACAAAATGGTGATAATAGTCCATGAAGCGGTCGAATCATTAAAATTGCGAGTCTTGATGACCGCAATATTACGCACCGGGATTAAATCAATCGTTGAAATCACTCAGGGACCCCAAAGCGTGAGTAGTAGTCAAGAAGCGGGCTGATAAGCGAAAACATTGAGTGGTTATGATAAAACTTAAGCGCTGTAAAGTTCAACAATTATAAATCGCGAAACCCCAAAGCGGTTAATAATAGTCCATAAAGCAGGCGAATCGGTAAAAGCGCGAGTCTGATCACCGACATGTAAGCGCCTGCAGGGGTTTGTGGGAAGCGAACTCTGTCGACCTGAGCACCTATAGAACGCGGGGCTCTAATGAAAGGAGGCGGAGGTCTTGTGAGCGGATCGAGGTCGGCAGTGGCCGGAGGGAGGCAGGCGATTTTGCAACCCGGGGCTCTGGGAGATAAAACCTCTTTGCTGCTTTAGTGCTTGTATTTGATCTTGCTAGAGGCCTTGAGCATATGGTGTGTGTTGTGGGTGTGAATGGACCGACCCCTTCTAGGTGTATGGGCCTCCTTTTATAGTCTGGGGGCACTGCAGGTGTGGCGTGGGAAGGGGGTAGAAAGGTGCATGAGTTGGTACTGTGATGACCAGCAGTGTCCCCTACCACTAACTCGTGGCTGGGTGGCTTGGCTGGATCGCTGGATTTTGGGTGGCAACCTTGCCGCCAAGTGCTGCTTGACCCTTCTCATTGTCTTGGCTGACCTTCTGCCGGGGCCTTGTGCGTCATGGCAGAAGTCTGGGGCAGCCTTGGTTAGTCTTGACAAGCTCCTGTTGCGAGGCCTTTGTTTTCTCGGTTGATACTTTGTTCTTGATAGCAGTAATAGGAAATGATGGAGGTCTTGGCGACCTTGGATCTGCGGTTGCCGTGCACAAGTTAGTACTAAACCTACTTTAAATCCCGGCAGAAGCCCAGAACTGGGCCACTGCAGTGCAGCGTTGTTAGGCGAGGCCCAAAGCAATCTTCGAACCTGTAGCAGCAGGTCCACTAAAAATCGGACTCCAGCACTCTCCATGGCAGCCGCCGATTCGGCGTCGTGGGAGGCGTGGTGTGTGTCGCATTCAAAGCGTCCACCCTCGTGATCCGCAGGCGAGTCCGCCATCCGTCTCGGCTTCAGCCCATGCCGACTCTCATCGCTTGGCGTGGTGGTGCTGCGAAGGTGGGGCTTGAAACCGTCCTGGCCGGAGATGGTGGTCGGCCCGTTCCTGTCTCCTCCCGTGCTCCATTTGGTGGTGGCGAGCCCCCTCGCTCTTTAAAAAGGGTGGAAGGGCGCAAAATCCCTTCCTTTTCTTCCTTTTTCTTCCTTCTACTCTTCCTCCTGCTCGCCATGGGGAGGAACCTGGTCCTTCATCCGGTGGCGGCAAGGTGCGCCACTAGGCAGGCGCCTCTCCCTATCTGCGCTTTGGTGGCGGGCCCGCCTGAGGGGAGGAAGAGGCGGGCCGTGGGCAGTCGGGGCGTGGTCGGGGCGCTCGGGAAAGGCGGCGGGGCAATGCCGCCCTCGCCTCCTGGCAGCTCCTCTCCTCGGCCCAGTCCACAGGGGCGACCCTTAGAGTTCTTCATCCAAGCTCTTGGGCACCCCGTCGCCGCCTCCAGCTTCCGGCCCGTTTGCGCGATGGAACAGGATCACCGAGATGTTGGAGTTGCATGAGGGGCTGCGGGATCGCGGCTTTTCAGTTAGTGTCATATCCCGGCCCGGCGTGATGTACTTGATCGAGGTGGAAGCGTTACGCCGCATCCACAGCTTGTGCGGGTTTACCCTCCATTTTAAGTTAATGGAGCGACCTTCTACGCCGTCAGGTCTTGAGGACTCGGCATCCGGCGAGATGCTGCGTGGACAGCTCCTCCGATAGCGAGCCCCCTCGGCCGAGTGGCGAGGAGGAAGCGGCAGTGGCGACAGGCGGTGAGTCGACTAAGCGTCGGCCGTCGCCTCCATGTATACATGACCCCATCATCCATGTCATGACCTTGAACTCCCGGAGACATCTCCTTGGCGGCTGGCGTGGGAAACTCTGGGAAGGAAGATTGGCGGCAAAGGCCGTGGTCGGTCTGAGGCGAAGTGCCCTGATAAGCTTTGATCCTGCCTTTCGTCTTGAGCCTCTGCTTGGCGCCTCCATCTCCGCCAGTCTGGCGGCTCGGGAGTGTTCTCTTGGTGTCTTCGCACTCATGCTCACTAGGCGCCTTGCCTTCCAATAAACTTCTCTTGCAGAGGCCTCCTGACCTACCTCCTGAAGAGAAAGCAGGGAGAGGATTACGAGCATCTTATCTCTTTTTTATTTATAGCCGCCAGACATAGCTGCATTAAACGTAATCCTCTCTTCATGTTTTTCATCTCCTATGGACTTATCTTGAATTGGGATGTTTTTAATGAAAAGAGGTGCTTGCGGGTTATATCCTTTGCTTGATTACATGCCTTGTATGTTTCCACCCCTCGCTTTGAGGAACTTGCAGCGTGAAACGCTTGCTGAGTCGAGAACTTTAGCAACTGGCGGTCTTTACTTCGGCAGAAACCTTGTCGAACGATTGCAGCGCCTTATTGTTAGTGGACTCGAAAACAATCAAAGGCGCAACTGGCAGCGATTAAACTCCTCTACGGTTTTTCCATACAAGGCACACTCGTTAGAACGAGCTCGCATTCTCGATCCATAAGGATGCATGATGGGATGAAAAACTCATCGATGTGCCTGGCGACTCAACTGCGAGGATGAATCTTGGCATTTGCAATACAACGTCTGGCTCCTTGAATCCAGATGTGATGCGCCTCCTTCGCCTATCGGCAAACCCTACGAGGATCTTGACTTTCACATAAAGGAATTTTGCTTCCATAGCCCCAGTAAACGGTTTGGGGCCAGTCTGGCAGCATACCCGCTCTCCTATTTTTTTGCTTATTTCTGTTATTTCAGTGAAAAAGACAACCATGTTGTAGTAAGTTACTTTTTTGTGGCATAATCTCCACGTTAGGCAACACAATGCCCTTACGCCCTTGTATATTTATGCTCTCGCTTTTATGGGACTTGCGGTGCATACTACATGCGAGTCTTGAACATCAGCTTTCTTGCTTTGCGGTGTTGCCTCGGCAAAAAAATGTCGGAGCTAGTTGAATGCGCTTTAATTAGGACGGACTCGGAAATCAAAAGTGCAACTCAACCACAGTCAGCTCTTCTGCGCTGATTTCTCATACAAAGGGCGTCCCACGGGCAAGACTCGTTACTTCCTCTACTCCATTACATCCTTATGCGTTTTACCCTCGCTTTTAGGGAACTTGCAGCGCTAACACACTTCTGAGCCGGGCATCAGACAACAAACGGTGTTGTTCGGCAGAAAACTTCTCGGGCGATTGCGGCGCCGTATTGTTGACGGACTCGAAAAAAAGCAAGGCATAACTTCTGAGTTGGTTCCTCCATCTGAGTTTTTCCATACAAAACACGAGCGTTCAAGAATATAACATAAAAACTTAGGACTAAAATGCTGCATACTTAAGCTTGACAACTTAACTTTTAACATGCTACGAAGCAAACCGCACTTCTCCTTGATTTCCTCCTACATTTTCACCCTCACGCTTCGAGGTCCATAAAAACACGTGCTGAAACATCCATGGCGGTGTTGCCTCAACAGGCTAACTCGTTGGGATTGCGGCGCTTTACGTTAAGCGGACTTCGAAGCGAATCAAAAGGCGCAACAGATTCAACCTTCGCAGGTTCCCTAAAGGTATGGATTTTGAAATTTGCCGAAAGTTTGGCGACCACTCTCTTTGTTCCTGCGGCGGCGAGCTCGATGGCACGTCCTCGGCCCGGCGACACCGAAGATGCGCTCGTCGGAAGCGGCGAAAGCCGTTCTTCCGGGCTTGGTTTTGTAAGGTCGCCTTTGCCTTCTTGCACTTGCCGTTGGAGCTCGATAGTGCGTCCTCGGCCAGCGCAACACTCGGAAGGTGCGTTTGCGGAGTGGGCATCAAACTCTCTTGGACTTAACTTTCTTCTTCCCAAGAACCGGCCGTGACGCTCAGCGCTCGGCATGGCTGCTACTTCGGTAATCTGCTCGGTGCAGATAAGTGCATCCTTCTTGTCTGTGAAATGACATATCGGACCCGGCATCTTAAGCATTATGCGTGGTGAGAGGCTGCCATGAGACTTGGCAGCGCTGGTGGCAAGAGTATCCCATTGTAGGGTAATGGGATATCAGCAACATCAAACGTGACCCTCTCTGCGAAGTTCATCGCTGCCAAGCGTCAGCGGCAGCGTGATCTCCTCTGCTGGCTTGCTCCTTCCGGATTTATCCCTTGGAAGGTACCGGTTTCTTGAGCTTCGCTCTCGGGGATCTGGAGCTTCTTGAACCTTCGGAGAAATCAGGTTCAGGCGGCCCGCCGTCAGCAACATCTTGTGACCTTGAGGTTGCGGATTGATTGTTGATGAGATAACATCGGCAAGCACCCGGCCAGATGTGGCGGTGAGGTAGTCAACGCCGAAAATGATGGGCGTCTTGGACCACTTGAGCTTGCTTGTGACTCGACAGACCCAGAAACAGCTGCGTTCACTTCTCGCTGCTTGCTTGGTTGGCGGTCACGGGAGTGTGCGAAGGCCTTGCCGTCGATGCAACACCTGTTATATGAAGCTCTTGGTCATGATCTCATCTTCCTCCATCTCATCATCCTCATCATCTTAAATCCTTATCGGCCACGAGAGGCTGTCTCTGCCAGCGGCCTTCTGTAGAGTGCCCTCCAGGCGGAAGCTTCTTGCGGATCCTCGCATACCTCTGGGCTCTCTCCTGTCCTGGCGCTGGTACTCCAACTGTGGCTCGCCATCTGCTCCACTTTCTTGCAGGTTTGGAGGTGTGGCCCTGGTGCGGTGAATCTTGCAATATCTCACCGAGGAGCCATCACCTTGGCCGGCCTACCACCTGCCTTGAGTCATTGGCTTTGCTTGTCGAACCGCCTCCGTTGCGGAATGCTCAACAGCTTGCACATCCTGCCTTTCTCTTCGTTGTTCCGCCTCAGTTTCTTCCTTGCAGTCACGGCATCTTCATGTCGGATCATACTGCTCCACCAACCTCTCAGGGATTTTCCTCCTCCTCGGCCGTACACTTATCGGCGGAGCATAGAGCTTCGTGACATCTCGATCTTACGCCATGTCTCTCCCTCATCCTGCGGTTGCGCACGTTACAGTGGAGCAGCGCTGATAACATGATGAGTCAGGCATCTGATGTTCGGCGCACTGGTGAATCTACTGTACTTGAAAGCTCCCCTCATACGAATGACGAATCACGATCGCTCTCGGCCATGGGTTTGTGGCGCTGTGAAGGCGCCAACAAGCTGATGACACAGAGTCGCCCATGGCGAAGATGGAGCCGTCCGGCAAGTGCATGAGCCAGATCGGCGTTGGCTTGAGCACAAGCGGGAAGTAGTTGGCGAGGATCTTCTCGTCGCGCCCTCCGGCGGCTGCGCGATGGTGTAGAATCTTTGAGAACTCGGCAGATGTATCCTGCCATCGTACTTCTGGCGTCGCTTGAAAGTTCTTGGTTTGACCTTTGGACTTGCCGCGCTCCGCAGGTGAGCGGAACGAACTTTGCGCGTCTGACAAGTCGCTGGGTTCCCCTAGTGCATGCATATCGGCAGATGGGCCCAGCGCTAACGTCAGATTAACGTCGCGCTTCTCTCCGGCGCCGATCTGATCTGGCGTCTTGTTTGTCGTTCTCGGAGACGTGGTGTTGATCTGGCGGTTCGCTGGGTCGGCAACCTTGGTGATCGCCGTGGGGTTGGTCAGCAATGGCGATCTAACCCGGGCTGGGGTACGCAGTGGCGCCGCGGTCTTGTCGGCGACTGCTTCGGCGCCTTGCGAGCTTCGATGGCTTTCGGTTGCGGGAAGCATGGCGTTAGCGAAACGATGAGGCTATATATGGTCATCCTCCGATCGTCAATTTTGTGGCGCGGAGTCTAAGCTGCTGGCTCGGGCGGCGCTTCTCTTGTCTTGGTGGCGGCGGTGGCGGCGGCGCAAAGGCGGGATGTGCGGACTCCGGCTGGATTGGGAGGAAACACCCGTCGGCGACGCACCTCACTGCGCTGGCATGGCGTGCATCTTGACCTCGAGCGTCCGCGACCACCAGCTTAGCCTTGCTCCAATCGACACGGTGCTAAGAGCACGGGCGTTGTCGAACCTCCACAGGGAAGGTGTGAATTATGCCTCGTGCGCCGACGCTTGCGGGCCTTGTTTTTGGACTGGTGGCAGCATGAAGTCCCATCGTCGGCGCCAACTCCTTCGCGGCGTCCTCCACGCCCGCTTTTCCGAGCGGTGGTGGCGAAACTCGATGTAAACGGGCAGCCACCTCGAAGGCTTCTTCTTGATAGCATGTTGTGAAAGGCGTTGATCGGCGGGGCAGATCAGATGCTCGACCTCGACGCCTTCCCCCTACGGCGCGCCAAGATGCCGGGGCGAACTCTGTCGCGCCAGGCACCATGGGAAGGGCCCCTTCTAGTCCCGGCAGGGAGGCGGAGGCGTCTGTGAGCAGGTCGAGGTCCCGAGCAGCCAGGCGATTTTACCCAGCAGACTCTCGGAGATAAAACCCTATTGCTTTTTTGTGCTTGATCTTGCTTTCGAGGCCTTGGCGTGGTGGTGTGTGGGTGTGAATGGACCGAACCCCTTCTCACGTCTTATGGGCCTCCCTTTTATAGTCTGAAGGGGCACCAACGGTGGCAGCGTGGGAAGAGGGGTAGAAAGGTAAAAGCATGGAGTTGTTGTGATGATAGCAGTGTCCCTACTAACTCTGGTGGGGACAAGGGCATTAATGCCCGTGGGTATCCCAATAGTGCAAAGAAATGACCGTTAGGTGAGCCACGGTTGCCGCGATGGTGTCTCTGTCGGCTCAACACCTCTCTCTCGCATGCTGCGCCAGCCTCCGCCCGTGCCTGGGGTGACATGTCGTGGATCGCTGGATTTTGGTGTATGCAGTGCTGACAAGTGCCTTCATGACCCTTCTGTTGTCTTAGGCAAACTTGCCGGAGACAGCGTCGTGGCAGAATCAGAATGTGGATTGGCCTTCTGGCAAGCTCCTCTTGCAGGGACCTGTTTCTCAGTTGATACTTTGTTCTTGAATGGCAGTAATAGGAAATGATGGAGGTCTTGGCGCCAACTGGCTGCAGCGGATCTGCGGTTGCCCGTGCAAGTTCGGTACTAAGATACCCTACTTTAGTAAACCAGAGGGTTCATTTATCGTTGAAATCACTCTAGGACCCCAAGCGATGGTGATAGTCCAAGCGGGCGGAAATCGTGAAAGCTTGAGTTTTGATGGCCGACATAAACGCAGGGTTCAACAACTAAGAAATCGCAGGGACCCCAAAGCGGTGATAATAGTCCATGAAGCGGGCAGAATCGGTGAAAACCATGATGTTGATGACGACAACGTAAATGCAAGGAAGTTAAATCAATCGTTGAAATCACTCAGGACTAAAACGAGTGATAATAGTCAAAGCGGTTCATCGGCCAAATAAGTGTTGATGACGACACATAACGCACTGCAATGGTTCAACAACTATGAATAAGCTTTGGGACCACAAATGGTGAGTAATAGTCCATAAGCAGTCGAAATCGGCCAAAACAGTCTTGATGACGACATGTATTACACACCCGCGGGGATTAGTCCGAAAATCGTTAAAAGTCGCTGCGGTGCGTCAATGGTTAAATCCTCGAGCCCCAAAGCGGTTAATAATAGTCAGAAAGCGAAACTGAAGAATCATTAAAAACAGCGGCTTCTTGATGGCCGACGATATTACGCACCACAGGTTCGTCAATCGTTGAAATCACTCCGGGACCCAAACAGTGGTAGTAGTCAAAGCGGGCCTGAATCGGCAAAATAGGTGTTGATGGCCGACACTTACGCGCACCAGGGTTCAACGTTATAAATAAACCGGGACCACAAAGCGGTTAATAATAGTCCATGAAACGGGCGAATAAATTGAAAACACAGCGAGTCGATCACTGCGTACGTATCGCGCACCAGGGGTTCATTAATCGTTGAAATCACTCCGGAACCCAAAGCGGTGAGTGATAGTCGAAATCGGGCAGAATAAAAATTGTGAGTTTGATGGCACCGCCGCTTAGCATGGTTTCAAAACTATGGAAATCCTTGGGACCCCAAAGCGGTGAGTAATAGTCCATAAAGCAGGCGAGAATCGGTGAAAACGCGATCTTGATGACAAACAAATAAACGCTGAGGTTAGTCAATCATTAGAAATCACTCGGGACCCCAAAAGCTGAGTAATAAAAGCGGTTCAAAGTGGCCAAACTATGAGTGTTGATGACCGTAAGCGCTTTTAAGGGTTCAACAACTATGGAAATAAACCGGGACCTCAAAATGGTGAGTGATAGTCCATGAAGCGGTCGAATCGTAAGCATGATCTTTGATGACAGACATGTAATGCTTTACCCAAGGTTAAATCATCGTTGAAATCACTCTAGGACTAAAGCATGAGTAATAGTCAAAGAAGCGGGCGAATCAGGCGATACTATGAGTGTTGATGAGCGCACATAGCGCTTTCAGGGTTCAACAACTATGAAATAACCGGGACCCCAAGCGGTTAGTAATATTCCATAAAGATCGGTAAAAAACCTGATTGCAAATGACCGACCGTAATCGCACCACGGGTTATCAATCGTTGAAATCACTCCAACCCCAAAATAGTGAGTAATAGTCCAAAGCGGGCCAGAATCATTAAACTTTGATGTTGATGACAACGTAGCGCCTTTGAGTTCAAAAACTATGAAATCGCGGACCCCAAAGGGTGAGTAATAGTCCATGAAGCAGGCCATAATCGGCCAAACCAGCGAGTCGATGTCCGACCGTAAACACACAACCCCAAATCAATCGTTGAAATCATTTGGGACCCAAAGCGGTGAGTAATCAAAAAATCGGCCCAAAACTTTGAGTGTTGATAATAACATGTAAACACCTTGGGTTCAACAACTATGGAAATTGCAGGGACCCCAAAGCGGTCGGTAATAGTCCATGAAAACCGTGAATCGAAGACAACTTTGCATCTTGGATGGTAAGCAGCGTGTCGCTTTCCGCAGGGTTAGTCGATCATTGAGATCACTCAGGACCCCAAACATTGAGTAATAGTCAAAGCGAATTGGTCGTAGCCTTAGTGTTGATGACCTACACGCCGCCTGTAGGGTTCAACAATTATGGCAATCTTTGGGACCCCAAAGCGGTGAGTAATAGTTAAAGCAGGCGGAATCGATGAAAACGGTGATGATCTGACATGTATAAAGCCTTTCAGAGGTTCATTTATAGTTGAAATCCTCCGGGACCCCAAAGCAGTGGTGATAGTCAAGAAGCGGGCGAATCGGCCAAGCTGTGATTTGATGGCCAAGCATAAAATGAGGTTCAACAACTATGAAATCGCTTGGGACCCCAAAGCGGTGGTAATAGTCCATGAAGCGGGCAGGAGAATCGGTGAAAGCATGATGCGATGTGATGCATGCGTAAATTTGGTTAATCAATCATTAAATCACTCAGGACCCCAAACAGTGAGTAATAGTCAAAGCGGTTCTAATGGCCAAAACTATGAGTGTTGATGGCCAGAGCACGCCATAGCGCACCTTGGGGTTCAACAACTATGAAATAAACGGGACCACAAAATGGTGAGTAATAGTCCATGACGGTCCAGAAATAAAACGAAGAGTCTTGATAATGACGTATTCGCACCTGAGTTAAATCATCGTTGAAATCACTCCGGGACCCCAAAGCGGTGAGTAGTAGTCAGAAAGCGGGCTGAGATCGGCCAAAACTTTGAGTGGTTATGACCAAACATAAGCACCTTGGGGTTCAACAATTATAAATCGGCGAGACCCCAAAGCGGTTAATAATAGTCCATAAGCGGGCGAATCGATTGAGAACGCGAGTCTTGATGGCGAAACCGTAATCGCACCGAGTTAAATCCGTTGAAATCACTCAGGACCCAAAATAGTGAGTAATAGTCCAAAGCGGGCAGAATCGGCCAAAACTATGAGTGTTGATGACCGACACATAAGCACCTTAGGTTCAACAACTATAAATAACGGGACCCCAAAGCGGTTAGTAATATTCCATGGCGGCGAGAATCGGCCAAATCAGCGATGGCCGAACGTAATCGCACCGGGGTTAATCAATCGTTGAAATCACTCAGGACCCCAAAACGGTGAGTGATAGTCAAAAGCGGGCGAAATCATAAAGCTGTGGTTTGATGACCGACCTATCGCACCTGGAGTTCAACAACTATGGAAATCGCCGGGACACCAAAGCGGTGAGTAATAGTCCATGAAAGCAGGCGGAATCGGTGAAAACATAGTCTTGATGATGAAACAATACGCACTTTGAGTTAGTAAATCATTGAAATCACTTGGACCCCAAACATGAGTAATAAGCGCGTTCATCGGCCAAAACTATGAGTGTTGATGGCCGACACATAGCGCACCTGAGGTTCAACACTATAAATAACCGGGACCTCAAAATGGTGAGTGATAGTCCATGAACGGTCGAATCGGCCAAAACATGATGCTGATGACCGACGTAATCGCACCCGGGGGTTTAATCAATCGTTAAATCACTCGGGACCCCAAAGCGGTGAGTAATAGTCCAAGCGGGCGAATCGGCCAATATAGTGTTGATGACACATAAAAGCGCTGTAAGGTTCAACAACTATAAATCGCCGGGACCCCAAAGCGGTTAGTAATATTCCATGAAACAGGCGAATATTAAAACATGATGCTAATGACCGACGTAATCGCACCAGGGGTTAATCAATCGTTGAAATCACTCCATGACCCCAAAATAGTGAGTAATAGTCAAAAACGTGCGAGAATCGGCCAAACTTTGAGTGTTGATGACGTGGCGTACTTCGCGCAGGTTCAACAACTATAAATCGCCGGGACCCCAAAGCGGTGAGTAATAGTCCATAAAGCGGGCCATAATCGTAAATGCAGTCTTGATGTCGACAAATAAACACAAGAGCTTCGTCAATCGTTGAAATCATTCAGGACCCCAAAGCAGTGAGTAATAGTCAATCGGCCAAAACTTTTGAGTGTTGATAACCAACATGTAAACACACCTTGGGTTTCAACAACTATAAATTGAGGACCCCAAAGCAGTCGATAATAGTCCATAAGCAGGCCAAAATAAAACTACTGCGAGTCTTGATGATGACGTATACTTTCAGGTTAGTCAATCATTGAGATCACTCGGGACCCCAAAACATTGAAGTAATAGTCCAAGCCCAGGTGTTGGTGGAAGCGTGTGATGATGACATAACATTAGGTTCAACAATTATGGCAATCTTGGGACCCCAAAGCGGTGAGTAATAGTCCGTAAGCGGGCGAGAATCAGTGAAAACCAGTGATGATCACCCGAACATATAAGCGCCTGAGTTCATTTATCGTTGAAATCACTCGGGACTAAAAGCAGTGAGTGATAGTCAAAAAGCGGGCGAAATAAATGGCTGTGATTTTCATGACGACACATAACGCTGTAGGGTTCAACAACTATAAATTGCTTGGGACCCCAAAGCGGTGAGTAATAGTCCATAAACGGGCGAATTAGCCAACACTGCATGATCTTGATGACCGGCCGTGTCGCACTGAGTTAGTCAATCGTTGAGATCACTCAGGGACCCCAAAGCAGTGAGTAATAGTCAAGCGGGTAGAATCCTCAAAGCTGTGAGTGTTGATGGCGACACATACGCACTGGGGTTCCAACTACTGAAATAACTTGGGACCCCAAAGGTGAATAATAGACCATGAAATGGGCCAAAATCAGCAAAACTTTGAGTGTTGATGCCGCCACCAGGTTCATATAAATATTCCAGGGACCCCAAAATGGTGAGTAATAGTCCATAAGCGCCAGAATGTCGGCCAAACCAGCAGTCTTGATGTGAACACGTAAACACACAATGGAACGTGTCGTTGAAATCATTCGGGACCCCAAAGCGGTGATAATAGTCAAAATCGGCCAAACTTTGAGTGTTGACAGCGAAACCGTAAGCACACCTTGGGTTCAACAACTATAAAATTGCTTGGGACTAAAGCAGTCGATAATAGTCCATGAAGCGGGCGAGAATCGGCCAACACATGATCTTGATGACCAATGTCGCTACAGAGTTAATCAATCATGAGATCACTCGGGACCCCAGGTGAGTAATAGTCCAAGCGGAGTCGAATCGGTAGCAAGAGTGTTGATGACCACCACATAGCACCTTGGGTTCAACAATTATAAAATCTTCGTCACCCAAGCGGTGAGTAATAGCCGTGAAAGCGGGCCAGAATCGTGAAAACGCGAGTGATGATCAAGCATAAGCACCAGGGGTTCATTTATCGTTGAAATCACTCGGGACCCCAAAGCGGTGAGTGATAGTCAAGCGGGCGAGATCGGCCAAAGCGTGAGTTGTTGACACATAAATGCACCTTGGGGTTCAACAACTATAAATCGCCCGGGACCCCAAAGCGGTGAGTAATAGTCCATAAGCAGGCGAATCGGTGACATGATGTGATGATTGACACGTAAATGCACCGTGAGGTCGTCAATCATTGAAATCACTCAGGACCCCAAAACAGTGAGTAATAGTCAAAGCGGTTCTAAATCGGCGAAAAAATGAGTGTTGATGACCAAACACAAGCGCACCTTGGGTTCAACAACATAAATAACCGGGACCACAAAATGGTGAGTAATAGTCCATGAGCGGTCCAAATCAAAGCCAAACAGCAGTGTTGATGACAAACCGTATTCGCACCACGGGATTCGTCGATTGAATCACTCAGGGACCCCAAAATGATGATAGTAGTCAAGCGGGCTGAATCGGCCAAAACTTTGAGTGGTTATACCGACACTTCCGCGCACCAGGGTTCAACAATTATGAAATCGCAGGACCCCAAAGCGGTTAATAATAGTCCATAAAGCGGGCAGAATCGGTGAAACACGCGTCTTGATGGCGAACGCGTGTCGCACCACAGGGTTCGTCAATCGTTGAAATCCTCCAGGACCCCAAAATAGTGAGTAGTCAATAGAAAAGCGGGAGAATCGGCCAAAACTATGATGTTGATGACCGACACATAACGCAAGGTTCCTTATGGAAATCGCTCGGGACCCCAAAGCGGTTAGTAATATTCCATAAACGAGGCGAAGAATCGGCCAAAACCGCGAGTGTTGATGATGAACAATAATCGCACCCGCAGGTTCGTCAATCGTTGACTTCACTCCGGGACCCCAAAGCAGTGATAATAGTCCAGCGGCAGAATCGGCCAAAACTTTGAAGTGTTGATAGCCGAATATGCGCTTGGGTTCAAAACTATAAATAACGGGACCCCAAAGCGGTGAGTTATAGTCCATAAGCAGGCCATAATGGCCAAACCCTTGAGTCTTGATGTCCGACCGTAAACGCTAGCAGGGTTCGTCAATCGTTGATCATCAGGACCCCAAAAGCAGTGAGTAATAGTCAAGCGGCCCAAAATCGGCCAAACTTTGAGTGTTGATAGCCAGACACATAAACGCACTGAGGTTTCAACAACTATGAAATGCTTGGGACTAAAGCGGTGATAATAGTCCATAAACGGGCGAATGGCCAACAGCAATCTTGATGATGAAGCGTAATTACTACGGGGTTAGTCAATCGTTGAGATCCTCAGGACCCCAAAACAGTGAGTAATAGTCAGAAGCGGGTCGAATCGTCCAAAGCGTGAGTGTTGATATGAAACACATAAGCGCACTTTGGGTTCAACAACTCTGAAATCGCAGGGACTAAGCGGTGGTAATAGTCCATGAAATGGGCCAAAATCGGCCAAAACTTTGAGTGTTGATGACCCAAACCGCGTGCGCTGCAGGTTCAACAACTATGAAATGCTTCGGGACCCCAAAATGGTGAGTAATAGTCCATGAAAGCAGGCCATAATCGGAAACCAGCAGTCTGATGTCAAACCGTAAACACACAACGAAGCGTCAATCGTTGAAATCATTAGGGACCCAAGCGGTGGTAATAGTCAAAAATCGGCCAAAACTTTGAGTGTTGACAACCGACCGTAAACACACCTTGGTTCAACAACTATGGAAATTGCGGGACCCCAAAGCGGTGAGTAATAGTCCATGAAGCGGGCGAGAATCGGCAACTTACAGTGAGTCTTGATAGTGAAGCGCAATACTCCACAGGTTAGTCAATCATTGAGATCACTCGGGACCCCAAAACAGTGAGTAATAGTCAAGGCCCCAATTGAATGGCGAAACTGTGATGTTGATGAACACATAAGCACTTAAGGTCCAACAATTATAAATCTTTGGGACCCCAAAGCGGTCTCCATTAGAGGTGATGACGCCGCCATGGATGAGGATGAGGATGACGATGGCGCTGAACAAGATGTCTATACTGGCGCCTTAGGGTTTGAGCATCATGATTCAAGGCTCAATTACCGCCTCAACGTGTTATTGACGACCATCCGTGGTAAAGAAGTTAGGAAGAGAACGAGGAAAGGCAAAAGTTGATTCTATGATCCAGCCGCCAAAGAGCCTCGCCGGACCGTAGATATCCCCGATGCGGATAAATGGCATATCCCCGTAAACCAATCCTACCCGAAATAGCGCCACGGGCCAGATTCGCGATCCGAGGAGACTTCATGACGATATGCTGCGGGTAGAGAAAGGCCTCATCGCCGAAGATCCAGATACCCACTCTACGTGGTTAATGTTCCGCAGCAAATGTCGACGTCAAGGGCTTCCTCATGATAAGTTCTTCCTCCGATTCGATTACATATTCGACATGTTTCACGTGAAGAAGCTGGATTTTACTTTTGTCCGCTTTTATGCCTTGCACATGAGCTACATCATTGGGGTTGAGCAGATAGCTCATATCGTGTCGCTGACCCGCACTACATGCACGAGGCCTTCTTGGGAGTCTCGGCACAAGATCATGAATACGCCGAGGGATTACATCGCCGCTTCATGCTCGCCAATAAGGACAAGGACGCGATTCTCGTGCCTTATCATCCCGTGTAAGTCATCCGCTGCTATCCTTCCTTCGATTTCAATAATTCATTTGCACGGTGGAGGCTAATTAATTTGAGGTGTACTTATTTTATGCAGCGGCGGCGCCGTCCTCATCATCCTCTACCCCGATTCTCCCAATCTCTTTACTTGGACTCGTCAAGAACATTCACAAAAGGATTACACCCACATCAAAGATGTTCTCGACGGTGCTATGTTTTACTACCAAGCAAGGTGGAGATGTTAGGGAAAAGAAGAAAAGGGCGGCAGCACGCCTTCAGCCATAAGACCGACTTCGCTGCATCCAAAGAACCGAACGATTCTCTTAATGATGGATTCTATGTCCTACACCACATGCCGGAGTACCGACGGGATCACCGTAACCTTCACATGGCACCTAGATCTAGCGATGCCCATATTCTCGCAATGGGCAAAGGACATAGGAGATATCGAGGATCATCGACTTGAGCTGAGTTCTATAACATCCAGCGCGAACTTGCCAGATCATCATGAATGAGGTTGTCGGAAAAACAGGATGTTCCATGCGAAGGACAAATGTCGCGGAAGACGTCCAACATGGATAGCCTCTCGCCTCGACATGAAGTTTTCACAAAGCTCGATGACTATCTCCCCGACTTGGATGGATGGCACGACATGCGGAGTGATTGTCGATATATGACAATGTGTCCGCTTAGTCCATAGTTTCTTTTATGACAAAACTTTGAGTTATGCACGGTGAAACTTTATTTGTGATGTAATTAAACCGTCCTCCTCGACTAGCTTAAAATCACTCTAGTTAGGTCATTTGTGTACGGCGAACTTTGTTATTTATGCTTATGATATGTTGTTTCTATTTTGCCAAGTCTGCCTCTTTGTGTTGCTCAACTATATATGTTGCATATCATCGACTCATGTGACGATGCAGGTGCATAGATCATAAATGGCGAAGAAGTGCTACGCTAGGAGTATATATACGACAAGTGGCCGGAGTGAAAGGCCAAGGTGTACCGTTTTCGGTTTCGAGTTTACACGCAAAGACTTAGTTTAGGTTCACGCTAATGCGAGAGAGGGATACGAACTCATGTACTCAAAGTGATAGCTATTCTCATGTATATCATTGTTTAGATGGATGACGATGTATTTGCAAGTAATCGAGACTTGTATCGCTATTTTCTAGATTGATGATTTAGATCGAGACCACTTTGTGTTGATGATGATTATGATGATGACATGATTTGATGAGACTAATTGTATGTATATGCTATGATTACATTTGTATGTGGATGATATGCTAAAGATTATTGTATAAACCCTATTCAAATGCAAAACAAATAAAAACAAATCTGCAAAGTGAAAAAACTAATAAAACTAGTAGTAGCGAGGAGGATTTAGCAAGAGCGCCGCTTACAAAGAGCGCTTACACCAAAACGGCGCTGCAGCTAATACCAAGAGCGCCCTTTCCTAAACCGCGCTGCAGCAATTCGTGTGTAGCAGTAGCGTGTGTCAACACGCGCTACTGCTACACGTTAGCTGTACCCGCGCTACTGAGGGTGCCCAAACCCGCGCTGCTGCTAGGCTTTTCCCAAGTAGTGCGATGACCGACACGTATTCGCACCACGGGGTTCGTCAATCGTTGAAATCACTCCGGGACCCCAAAACAATGAGTAATAGTCCAAGAAGCGGGCCTGAATCGGCCAAAACTTTGAGTGTTGACGACCGACACTTAAACGCACCTTGGGGTTCAACAATTATGGAAATCGCTTCGCGACCCCAAAAAGGTTAATAATAGTCCATGAACGGGCTGACCGCCAAACCCGCCAAAGGTTGATGACCGACACGTAATCGCACCACGGGTTCGCTAATCGCTGAAATCACCCAGACCCCAAATCAGTGAGTAATAGTCCAAGAAGCAGGCGAATCGCCAAAACTATGAGTCTTGACGACCGACACATAAACGGACCTTGGGGTTCAAAGAACTATGGAAATCGCCGACCCCAAAACGGTTAATAATATTCCATGAACGGGCCAGAATCGCCAAAACCGCAAGTGCTAATGACCGACACGTAATCGCACCACGGGTTCGCTAATCATTGAAATCACCCGGACCCCAAAACAAAGGAGTAATAGTCCAACAAACGGGCCGAATCGCCAAAACTTTGAGTGTTGATGAATGACACGAACGCACCTTGGAGTTCAAAAACTATGGAAATTGCTTCGACCCCAAAACGGTGAGTAATAGTCCATGAACGGGCCATAATCGCCAAACCATGAAAGTCTTGATGTCCGACACGAACGCACAACGGGTTCGCAATCGTTGAAATCATTCCGGACCCCAAAACAGTGAGTAATAGTCCAAAAGCGCCCAAAATCGCCAAAACTTTGAGTGTTGATGACCGACACGTAAACGCACCTTGGGGTTCAACAACTATGGAAATTGCTTCGGGACCCCAAAACGGTGAGTAATAGTCCATGAAACGGGCCAGAATCAGCCAACACCGCGAGTGCTGATGACCGACGCAGAATCGCACCACGGGTTAGTCAATCGCTGAGATCACCCGGACCCCAAAACAGTGAGTAATAGTCCAAGAAGCGGTCGAATCGCCAAACTGTGAGTGTTGATGACCGACACATAAACGCACTTTGAGGTTCAACAACTATGGAAATCGCTTCGGGACCCCAAAATGGTGAGTAATAGTCCATGAAATGGGCCAGAATCGGTGAAAACCGCGAGTGCTGATGACCGACAAGTAAACGCACAGCGGGGTTCGTCAATCGTTGAAATCATTCCGGTACACCAAAACAGTGAGTGATAGTCCAAGAAGCGGGCCAGAATCGGCCAAAAATGTTAGTTTTGATGACCGACACATAAACGCACCTTGGGGTTCAACAACTATGGAAATCGCTTCGCGACCCCAAAACGGTGAGTAATAGTCCATGAAACGGGCCAGAATCGATGAAAACCGCGAAAAGCCGATGACCGACACGTAAACGCACCGCTGGGTTCGCTAATCATTCAAATCACCCGGACCCCAAAACAGTGAGTAATAGTCCAAGAAGCGGTTCTAAATCGCCAAAACTATGAGTGTTGATGACCGACACATAAACGCACCTTGGGGTTCAACAACTATGGAAATCGCTTCGCGACCACAAAATGGTGAGTAATAGTCCATCAAACGGTCCAGAATCGCCAAAACCGCGAAAGTGCTTGATGACCGACACGTATTCGCACCACGGGTTCGCTAATCGTTGAAATCACTCCGGGACCCCAAAACAGTGAGTAATAGTCCAAGAAACGGGCCAGAATCGCCCAAAACTTTGAGTGTTGATGAATGACACGTAAACGTGTTGGGTAACGTAGTAATTTCAAAAAAAATTCCTACGCACACGCAAGATCATGGTGATGTATAGCAACGAGAGGGGAGAGGTTGTCCACGCATCAGAGACCCGGCGAAGCGATCACAACGAGAGGAAGTAGTCGACGTTCTCCTCGCGATCCGACCGATCCTAGCGCCAAGCATTCGGCGCCCCAGTTCTTGACACACGACAGCTCGATGACGCCCTCAGACTCCGATCCAGCCGAGTGTCGAGGAGAGTTCCACAAGACAACGGCGCAGGACGATCTTGATGTTTCATCAAGCAGGTTTCGCTTAAGCTTCATGACAGATAACCGAGGTGGAATATGGTGGAGGGGGCACCGACACGGCTAAGGAACGATCCAAAGATCAAACTTGTGTGTTCTAGGGTGCCCCCTGCCCCAGATATAAAGGAGCAAGGAAGGGGCTGGCCGGCCAAGGGTGGCGCGCAGGAGTCCTACTCCTCCGGGAGTAGGATTCCCCCAATCCTAGTTGGACTAGGATTCCTGAGGGGGAAAGAGAGAGAGGGGGCGGCCCTCTCCTAGTCCTAGTAGGACTAGGGAAGGGGAGGCGGCGCCACCCAGGGCTGGCCCTTCTCCTTTCCACTAAGGCCCACTATGGCCCATTTACCTCCGGGGTTCCAGTAACCTCCTAAGTACTCAGAATTCCTGTTTTACCGAACCATTCCAACTCCAAACATAGGCTTCCAATATATCAATCTTTATGTCTCACCATTTCGAGACTCCTCGTCATGTCCGTGATCACATCCGGACTCAACTTCTTCGTACATCAAAATACATAAACTCATAATAACTCGCCATCGAAACCTTGCGTGCGGACCCTACGGTTCGAGAACAATGTAGACATGACCTAGAACTATTCAAGGTCAATAACCAACAGCGGACCTGATGCCCATATTGGTTCCTACATATTCTACGAAGATCTTTATCGGTCGACCGCACAACAACATACGTTGTTCCTTTGTCATCGGTATGTTACTTGCCCGAGATTCGATCGTCAGATCCAATACCTAGTTCAATCTCGCTATCGCAAGTCTCTTTACTCGCTCCGTAATACATCATCTCACAGCTAACTCATTAGTTGTAATGCTTGCAAGGCTTAAGTAATGTGTATTACCGAGAGGGCCCAGAGATACCTCTCCGACAATCGGAGTGACAAAACCTAATCTCAAATACGCCAACCCAACATCCGCCTTTGGAGACACTGTAGTACTCCTTTATAATCACCCAGCCACGCCAGACGCTTGGTAGCACCCAAAGTGTTCCTCCGTAAACGGAGTTGCATAATCTCATAGTTATAGAAACATGTATATGTCATGGATAAAAGCAGAGCAACATACTAAAACGATCGTGTGCTAAGCTAATGGAATGGGTCATGTCAATCGATCATTCAACTAATGATGTGACCTTGTTAATCAAATAACAACTCTTTGTTCATGGTTAGGAAACATAACCATCTTTGATTAACAAGCTAGTCAAGTAGAGGCATACTAGTGACACTGCTTGTCTATATATTCACACATGTATTATGTTTCCGTAAATACAATTCTAGCATGAATAATAAACATTTATCATGATATGAGGAAATATATAATAACTTTATTATTGCCTCTAGGCATATTTCCTTCAGTCTCCCACTTGCACTAGAGTAAATAATCTAGATCACATCACCATGTGATTAACATCGATAGTTCACATCATCATGTGATTAACACCCATAGTTCACATCGCCATGTGACCAACACCCAAAGGGTTTACTAGATTCAGTAATCTAGTTCACATCGCTATGTGATTAACACCCAAAGAGTACTAAGGTGTGATCATGTTTTGCTTGTGAGAGAGTCTTAGTCAACGGTCTTTCACATTCAGATCCGTTATGTATTTTGCAATTTTTCTATGTCTACAATGCTCGCACGGCTACTCTAGCTAATTGCTCCCACTTTCAATATGTATCTAGATCGAGACTTAGAGTCATCTAGATCAGTGTCAAAACTTGCATCGACGTAACCCTTTACGATTTAACCTTTTGTCACTTCCATAATCGAGAAACATATCCTTATTCCACTAAGGATAATTTTGACGCTGTCCAAATGATCTACTCCTAGATCACTATTGTACTCCTCTTGTAAACTCAAAGGTGGTATACAATAGATCTGGTACACAAGATGGCATACTTTATAGAAACTATGGCCAAGGCATAGTGAATGACTTTCATTCTCTTTCTATCTTCTCATTGTGGTCGGGTTTTGAGTCTTACTCAATTTCACACCTTGTAACACAGTGCAAGAACCCTTTCTTTGCTTGATCCATTTTGAACTTTTTCAAAATCTTGTCAAGGTATGTGCTTTGTGAAAGTCCAATTAAGCGCCTTGATCTATCTCTATAGATCTTAATGCCCAATATGTAAGCAGCTTCACCGAGGTCTTTCATTGAAAAACTCTTATTCAAGTATCCCTTTATGCTATCCAGAATTCTATATCATTTCCGATCAGCAATATGTCATCTACATATAATATCGTAAATGCTACAGAGCTCCCACTCACTTTCTTGTAAATACAAAGCTTCTCCAAAAGTCAGACAAACCCAAATGCTTTGATCACACTATCAAAGCGCTTATTCCAACTCCGAGATGCTTGCACCAGTCCATAGATGGATCGCTGGAGCTTGCACACTTTGTTAGCTCCTTTGGATCGATAAAACCTTCCGTTGCATCATATACAACTCTTCTTCTAGAAATCCATTCAGAATGCAGTTTTACATCCATTTGCCAAATTTCATAATCATAAATGCGCAATTGCTAACATGATTCGGACGGACTTAAGCATCGCCACGGGTGAGAAGGTCTCATCGTAGTCAATCCCTTGAACTTGCCGAAACCCTTTGCATAAGTCGAGCTTTGTAGACAAGAATATTACCGTCGTCCGCCTTCTTCTTGAAGATCCACTTGTTTTCTATTGCTTGCCTACCCGGCAAGTCAACCAAAGTCCATACTTTGTTTTCAAACATGGATCCTATCTCGATTTCATGGCCTCAAGCCATTTTATGGAATCTGGGCTCACCATCGCTTCTTCATAGTTCGAGGTTCATCATGATCTAGTAGCATGATTTTAACAGGATTACCGTACCACTCACTGGTGCGGATCTCACTCGCTGATCTACGAGGTTCTCAGAGTAACTTGATCTGAAGTTACATGATCATCATCATTAGCTTCCTCACTAATTGGTGTAGTAGTCACAAGAACAGATTTCGTGATGAACTACTTTTCAATAAGGAGAAGGTACAATTACCTTATCAAGTTTTCTACTTTCCTCCCACTCACTTCTTTCGAGAGAAACTCCTTCTAGAAAGGATCCATCTTAAGCAACGAATATCTTGCCATCGGATCTGTGATAGAAGGTGTACCCAACTATTTCCTTTGGGTATTCTATGAAGACGCATTCGATTTGGGTTCGAGCTTATCTGGATGAAACTTTTTCATATAAGCATCGCAGCCCCAAACATTAAGAAACGACAACTTTGGTTTCTTGCTAAACCACAGTTTATATAGTGTCGTCTCAACGGATTTAGATGGTGCCCTATTTAACGTGAATGCAGCTGTCTCTAATGCATGATCCCAAAACGATATTGGTAATTCGGTAAGAAACATCATAGATTGCACTATATCCAATAAAGTGCAGTTACGATGTTTGGACACACCATAACATTGTGGTGTTCCAGGTGGCGTGAGCTGTGAAACTATTCCACATTGTTTTAATTGAAGACCAAACTCAGAAGTCAAATATTCGCTCGTGATCGATCACGTAAACTTTATTTTCTTGTTACGATGATTTTTCCACTTCACTCTGAAATTCTTTGAACCTTTCAACTATTTCAGACTTATGTTTCATCAAGTAGATATACTCATATCTTCTTCAAATCAACTATGAAGGTCGAAAATAACGATACTTGTCGCGAGCCTTAATATTCATCGGACTACATACATCAAGATGTATGATTTCCAACAAATATGTTGCTCGCCCATTGTTCCGGAGAACGGAGTTTTAGTCATCTTGCCCAAAAGGCACGGTTCGCAAGCATCAAGTGATTCATAATCAAGTGATTCCAAAATCCCATCAGCATGGAGTTTCTTCATGCGCTTTACACCAATATGACCTAAACGGCAAAGCCACAAATAAGTTGCACTATCATTATTAACTTTGCATCTTTTGGTTTCAATATTATGAATATGTGTATCACTACGATCGAGATCCAATGAACCATTTTCATTGGGTGTGAATCCATATAAGGTTTTATTCATGTAAAATGAATAACAGTTTATTCTCTTACTTAAATGAATAACCGATTGCAATAAACACGATCAAATCATATTCATGCTCAACGCAAACACCAAATAACATTTATTTAGGTTCAACACTAATCCCGAAAGTATAGGAGTGCGATGATGATCATATCAATCTTGAAACTACTTTCAACACACATCGTCACTTCACCCTTAACTAGTTTCGCTTATTCGCAACTCCGCTTCGAAGTTACTACTCTTAGCAACCGAACCAGTACCAAATACCGAGGGGTTGCTATAAACACTAGTAAAGCACACATAAAACACCTGTACATCCAATATACCCTTTTTTCACTTTGCCATCCTTCTTATCCACCAAATACTTGGGGTAGTTCTGCCCAAAGGACCAGTCCCTTTGCAGAGAAGCACTTAGTCTCGTGCTTAGGTCCGGACTTGGGCTTCTTCACTTGAGCAACAACTTGCTTGCCGCTCTTCTTGAAGTTCCCTTCCATCCCTTTGCCCTTTTCTTGAAACTAGTGGTCTTGTTAATCATCAACACTTGATGTTCTTTCTTGAATTCTACTTTCATCGATTTCATCATCATGAAAAACTCGGGAATCATTTTCATCATCCCTTGCATACTATAGTTCATCACTAAGTTCTACTAACTTGGTGATGGTGACTAGAGAATTCTGTCAATCGATATCTTATCCGGAAGATTAACTCCCACTTGATTCAAGCGATTGAAGTACCTGCATAACTGAGCACATGCTCACTAGTTAAGCGATTCTCTCCATCTTTTAGCTATAGAACTTGTTGAAGATTTCATATCTCTTAACTCGGTATTTGCTTGAAATATTAACTTCAATTCCTGGATCATCTCATATGGTCCATGATGTTCAAAACATCTTTGAAGTCCCGATTCTAAGCTGTTAAGCATGGTGCACTTAAACTATCAAGTAGTCATCATATTGAGCTAGCCAAACGCTCATAACGCTTGCATCCGCTCCGCAATAGGTCCGTCACCTAGCGTGCATTAAGGACATAATTCTTACGGCAGAATGAGGATAAACCTCCGATCACGGATCGAATCCGCATCATTGCTACTAACATTTTTCAACACAATTTTCTAGGAACATATCAAAAACAAACATATGAAAGCAACAACGCGAGCTATTGATCTACAACATAATTTGCAAAATACTACCAGGACTAAGTTCATGATAAATTTAAGTTCAATTAATCATATTACTTAAGAACTCCCACTTAGACAGACATCTCTAGTCATCTAAGTGATCACGCGATCCAAATCAACTAAACCATAACCGATCATCACGTGAGATGGAGTAGTTTTCAATGGTGAACATCTTATGTTGATCATATCTACTATATGATTCACGCCGACCTTTCGGTCTCCGTGTTCGAGGCCATATCTCGCATATGCTAGGCTCGCCAAGTTTAACTCGAGTATTCCGCGTGTGCAAAACTGTCTTGCACCCGCTGTAGATGGACGAGAGCTTATCACACCCAATCATCACGCGGTGTCCGGGCACGATTTAACTTTAGCAACGGTGCATACTCGGGAGAACACTTCTTGATAATTTAGTGAGAGATCATCTTATAATGCTACCGCCAATCAAAGCAAGATAAGATGCATAAAAGATAAACATCACATGCAAATCAATATAAGTGATATGATATGGTCATCATCGCCTTGTGCTTCGTGATCTCCATCTCCGCAACACCATCATGATCACCATCGCCACCGGCGCGACACCTTGATCTCCATCGTAGCATCGTTGTCGCCTCGCCAATCTTATGCTTCTACGACTATCGCTACCGCTTAGTGATAAAGTAAAGCAATTACAGTATGCTTGCATTTCATACAATAAAGCGACAACCATATGGCTCTCGCCATTGCCGATAACTTCGGTTACAAAACATGATCATCTCATACAATAAAATATAGCATCACGCCTTGACCATATCATATCACAACATGCCCTGCAAAAACAAGTTAGACGCCCTCTACTTTGTTGTTGCAAATTTTACGTGGCTGCTACGGGCTTAAGCAAGAACCAATCTCACCTACGATCAAAACCACAACGATATTTCGCCAAATAGACTCCTTTTAACCTTCTCAAGGACCGGGCGAGCCACACTCGGTTCAACTAAAGTGAGAGAGACAGACACCCGCCAACACCTTTAAGCAACGAGTGCTCAGAAGCGGTGAAACCAGTCTCGCAGAAGCGCACGCTGTAATGTCGGTCTGGGCCGCTTCATCTCACAATACCGCTGAACCAAAGTATGACATGCTGGTAGGTAGTATGACTTGTATCGCCCACAACTCACTTGTGTTCTACTCGTGCAAAACATCAAACCATAAAAACCTAGGCTCGATGCCATCATGGGTAACGAGTAATTTCAAAAAATTCCTACGCACACGCAAGATCATGGTGATGTATAGCAACGAGAGGGGAGAGTGTTGTCCACGCACTCGAGACCCGGCGAAGCGATCACAACGTAGAGGAAGTAGTCGACGTTCTCCTCGCGATCCGACCGATCCTGCGCCAAGCATTCGCGCGCCCGAAGTTCTTGACACACGACAGCTCGATGACGCCCTCAGACTCGATCCAGCCGAAAGTGTCGAGGGAGAGTTCCACAAGACAACGGCGCAGGACGATCTTGATGTTTCACCGGCGCAGGGCTTCGCCTAAGCTTCGCGACGGTATAACCGAGGTGGAATATGGTGGAGGGGGGCACCGCACACGGCTAAGGAACGATCCAAAGATCAAACTTGTGTGTTCTAGGGTGCCCCCCTGCCCCCGTATATAAAGGAGCAAGGGGGAGGGGGCTGGCCGGCCAAGGGTGGCGCGCCAAGGGAGTCCTACTCCCTCTGGGAGTAGGATTCCCCCAATCCTAGTTGGACTAGGATTCCCGGAGGGGGGAAAGAGAGAGAGGGGGGCCGGCCCCCTCTCCTAGTCCTAGTAGGACTAGGGGAAGGGGGGGAGGCGCGCGGCCACCTAGGGCTGGCCCCTTCTCCTTTCCACTAAGGCCCACTATGGCCCATTTACCTCCCGGGGGGTTCCGGTAACCTCCCAAGTATTCCAGAATTCTGTTTTACCGAACCATTCCAACTCCAAACATAGGCTTCCAATATATCAATCTTTATGTCTCGACCATTTCGAGACTCCTCGTCATGTCCGTGATCACATCCGGACTCAACTTCTTCGGTACATCAAAATACATAAACTCATAATAACCGCCATCGAAACCTTGCGTGCGGACCCTACGGTTCGAGAACAATGTAGACATGACCTAGAACTATTCACGGTCAATAACCAACAGCGGGACCTGGATGCCCATATTGGTTCCCACATATTCTACGAAGATCTTTATCGGTCAGACCGCACAACAACATACGTTGTTCCCTTTGTCATCGGTATGTTACTTGCCCGAGATTCGATCGCGGTATCCAATACCTAGTTCAATCTCGCTATCGCAAGTCTCTTTACTCGCTCCGTAATACATCATCTCACAGCTAACTCATTAGTTGTAATGCTTGCAAGGCTTAAGTAATGTGTATTACCGAGAGGGCCCAGAGATACCTCTCCGACAATCGGAGTGACAAAACCTAATCTCAAATACGCCAACCCAACATCCGCCTTTGGAGACACTGTAGTACTCCTTTATAATCACCCAGATTACGCCAGACGCTTGGTAGCACCTAAAGTGTTCCTCCGTAAACGGAGTTGCATAATCTCATAGTTATAGGAACATGTATATGTCATGGATAAAAGCAGAGCAACATACTAAAACGATCGTGCTAAGCTAATTGAATGGGTCATGTCAATCGATCATTCAACTAATGATGTGACCTTGTTAATCAAATAACAACTCTTTGTTCATGGTTAGGAAACATAACCATCTTTGATTAACAAGCTAGTCAAGTAGAGGCATACTAGTGACACTGCTTGTCTATATATTCACACATGTATTATGTTTCCGGTTAATACAATTCTAGCATGAATAATAAACATTTATCATGATATGAGGAAATATATAATAACTTTATTATTGCCTCTAGGGCATATTTCCTTCAAAACGCACCTTGGAGTTCAAAACTATGGAAATCGCCGACCCCAAAACGGTGAGTAATAGTCCATGAACGGGACATAATCGCCAAACCATGAAAGTGCCGATGTCCGACACGAACGCACAACGGGTTCGCTAATCGCTGAAATCATTCCGGGACCCCAAAACAGTGAGTAATAGTCCAAAAAGCGGCCCAAAATCGGCCAAAACTTTGAGTGTTGATGACCGACACGTAAACGCACCTTGGGGTTCAACAACTATGGAAATTGCTTCGGGACCCCAAAACGGTGAGTAATAGTCCATGAACGGGCCAGAATCGGCCAACACCACGAGTGCTGATGACCGACGCGTAATCGCACACCACGGGGTTAGTCAATCGCTGAGATCACCCGGACCCCAAAACAGTGAGTAATAGTCCAAGAAGCGGGTCGAATCGGCCAAAACTGTGAGTGTTGATGACCGACACATAAACGCACTTTGGGGTTCAACAACTATGGAAATCGCTTCGGGACCCCAAACGGTGAGTAATAGTCCATGAAATGGGCCAGAATCGGTGAAAACCGCGAGTGCTGATGACCGACAAGTAAACGCACAGCGGGGTTCGTCAATCGTTGAAATCATTCCGGGAAACCAAAACAGTGAGTGATAGTCCAAGAAGCGGACCAGAATCGGCCAAAAATGTGAGTTTTGATGACCGACACAAAAACGCACTATGGGGTTCAACAACTATGGAAATCGCCGACCCCAAAACGGTGAGTAATAGTCCATGAACGGGCCAGAATCGTGAAAACCGCGAAAGTGCCGATGACCGACACGTAAACGCACCGCTGGGTTCGCAATCATTCAAATCACCCGGACCCCAAAACAGTGAGTAATAGTCCAAGAAGCGGTTCTAAATCGCCAAAACTATGAGTGTTGATGACCGACACATAAACGCACCTTTGGGGTTCAACAACTATGGAAATCGCCGACCACAAAATGGTGAGTAATAGTCCATGAATGGGCCAGAATCGCCAAAACCGCGAGTGCCGATGACCGACACGATTTGCACCACGGGTTCGCTAATCGCTGAAATCACCCGGACCCCAAAACAGTGAGTAATAGTCCAAGAAGCGGGCCTGAATCGGCCAAAACTTTGAGTGTTGATGACCGACACTTAAACGCACCTTGGGGTTCTACAATTATGGAAATTGCTTCGGGACCCCAAAACGGTGAGTAATAGTCCATGAAACGGGCCAGAATCGGCCAACACCGCGAGTGCTGATGACCGATGCGTAATCGCACCACGGGGTTAGTCAATCGTTGAAATCACTCCAGGACCCCAAAACAGTGAGTAATAGTCCAAGAAGCGGGCCGAATCGCCAAAACTATGAGTGTTGATGACCGACACATAAACGCACCTTGGGGTTCAAAGAACTATGGAAATCGCCGGGACCCCAAAACGGTTAATAATATTCCATGAACGGGCCAGACCGCCAAAACCGCAAGTGCTAATGACCGACACGTAATCGCACCACGGGTTCGCTAATCGCTGAAATCACCCGGCCCCAAAATAGTGAGTAATAGTCCAAGAAACGGGCCGAATCGCCAAAAGTTTGAGTGTTGATGAATGACACGAACGCACCTTGGAGTTCAAAACTATGGAAATCGCCGACCCCAAAACGGTGAGTAATAGTCCATGAACGGGCCATAATCGCCAAACCCATGAAAGTGCCGATGTCCGACACGTAAACGCACAACGGGTTCGCTCAATCGCTGAAATCATTCCGGACCCCAAAACAGTGAGTAATAGTCCAAAAGCGCCCAAAATCGCCAAAACTTTGAGTGTTGACGATCGACACGTAAACGCACCTTGGGGTTCAACAACTATGGAAATTGCTGGGACCCCAAAACGGTGAGTAGTAGTCCATGAACGGGCAGATCGCCAACACCGCGAAAAGTGTGATGACCGACGCGTAATCGCACCACGGGTTTGTCAATCGCTGAGATCACCCGGACCCCAAAACAAAGTGAGTAATAGTCCAAGAAGCGGGTCGAATCGCCAAAATCGTGAGTGTTGATGACCGACACATAAACGCACTTTGGGGTTCAACAACTATGGAAATCGCCGACCCCAAAACGGTGAGTAATAGTCCATGAAATGGGCCAGAATCGGTGAAAACCGCGAAAAGTCTTGATGACCGACAAGTAAACGCACACGGGTTCGCTAATCGTTGAAATCATTCCGGACACCAAAACAAGGAGTGATAGTCCAAGAAGCGGGCCGAATCGCCAAAATGTGAGTTTTGATGACCGACACATAAACGCACCTTGGGGTTCAACAACTATGGAAATCGCGGACCCCAAAACGGTGAGTAATAGTCCATGAAACGGGCCAAAATCGGTGAAAACCGCGAGTGCTGATGACCGACACGTAAACGCACCGCGGGTTCGTCAATCATTCAAATCACCCGGACCCCAAAACAGTGAGTAATAGTCCAAGAAGCGGTTCTAAATCGCAAAACTATGAGTGTTGATGACCGACACATAAACGCACCTTGGGGTTCAACAACTATGGAAATCGCCGACCACAAAATGGTGAGTAATAGTCCATGAACGGTCCAGAATCGCCAAAACCGCGATCTTGATGACCGACACGATTTGCACCACGGGTTCGCTAATCGCTGAAATCACCCGGACCCCAAAACAGGAGTAATAGTCCAAGAAGGGCCTGAATCGCCAAAACTTTGAGTGTTGATGACCGACACTTAAACGCACCTTGGGGTTCAACAATTATGGAAATCGCCGACCCCAAAAGGTTAATAATAGTCCATGAACGGGCTGACCGCCAAACCCGCCAAAGGTGATGACCGACACGTTATCGCACCACGGGTTCGCTAATCGCTGAAATCACCCAGACCCCAAAACAGTGAGTAATAGTCCAAGAAGCGGGCCGAATCGCCAAAACTATGAGTGTTGATGACCGACACATAAACGCACCTTGGGGTTCAAGAACTATGGAAATCGCCGACCCCAAAACGGTTAATAATATTCCATGAACGGGCCAGACCGCCAAAACCGCAAGTGCTAATGACCGCGTAATCGCACCACGGGTTCGCTAATCGCTGAAATCACCCGGCCCCAAAACAAAGGAGTAATAGTCCAAGAAACGGGCCAGAATCGCCAAAAGTTTGAGTGTTGATGAATGACACGAACGCACCTTGGAGTTCAAAACTATGGAAATCGCCGACCCCAAAATGGTGAGTAATAGTCCATGAACGGGCCATAATCGCCAAACCATGAAAGTGCCGATGTCCGACACGAACGCACAACGGGTTCGCTAATCGTTGAAATCATTCCGGACCCCAAAACAGTGAGTAATAGTCCAAAAAGCGCCCAAAATCGCCAAAACTTTGAGTGTTGATGACCGACACGTAAACGCACCTTGGGGTTCAACAACTATGGAAATTGCTTCGGGACCCCAAAACGGTGAGTAATAGTCCATGAAACGGGCCAGATCGCCAACACCGCGAGTGCTGATGACCGACGCGTAATCGCACCACGGGGTTAGTCAATCGCTGAGATCACCCGGACCCCAAAACAGCGAGTAATAGTCCAAGAAGCGGGTCAGAATCAGCCAAAACTGTGAGTGTTGATGACCGACACATAAACGCACTTTGGGGTTCAACAACTATGGAAATCGCTTCGCGACCCCAAAACGGTGAGTAATAGTCCATGAAATGGGCCAGAATCGGTGAAAACCGCGAGTGCTGATGACCGACAAGTAAACGCACAGCGGGGTTAAATCAATCGCTGAAATCATTCCGGACACCAAAACAAAGGAGTGATAGTCCAAGAAGCGGCCGAATCGCCAAAATGTGAGTTTTGATGACCGACACATAAACGCACCTTTGGGGTTCAACAACTATGGAAATCGCCGACCCCAAAACGGTGAGTAATAGTCCATGAAACGGGCCAGAATCGGTGAAAACCGCGAGTGCTGATGACCGACACGTAAACGCACCGCGGGGTTCATCAATCATTCAAATCACCCGGACCCCAAAACAGTGAGTAATAGTCCAAGAAGCGGTTCTAAATCGCCAAAACTATGAGTGTTGATGACCGACACATAAACGCACCTTGGGGTTCAACAACTATGGAAATCGCCGACCACAAAATGGTGAGTAATAGTCCATGAAACGGTCCAGATTGGCCAAAACCGCGAAAGTGTCTGATGACCGACACGATTCGCACCACGGGTTCGCTAATCGCTGAAATCACTCGGGACCCCAAAACAGTGAGTAATAGTCCAAGAAGGGCCCGAATCGGCCAAAACTTTGAGTGTTGATGACCGACACTTAAACGCACCTTGGGGTTCAACAATTATGGAAATCGCTTCGGGACCCCAAAACGGTTAATAATAGTCCATGAAACGGGCCAGAATCGGCCAAACCCGCCAGTGCTGATGTCCGACACGAACGCACAACGGGTTCGCTAATCGCTGAAATCATTCCGGACCCCAAAACAGTGAGTAATAGTCCAAAAGCGCCCAAAATCGCCAAAACTTTGAGTGTTGACGATCGACACGTAAACGCACCTTGGGGTTCAACAACTATGGAAATTGCTTCGACCCCAAAACGGTGAGTAATAGTCCATGAACGGGCAGATCGCCAACACCGCGAAAAGTTGATGACCGACGCGTAATCGCACCACGGGTTTGTCAATCGCTGAGATCACCCGGACCCCAAAACAGTGAGTAATAGTCCAAGAAGCGGGTCAGAATCGGCCAAAACTGTGAGTGTTGATGACCGACACATAAACGCACTTTGGGGTTCAACAACTACGGAAATTGTTTCGGGACCCCAAAACGGTGAGTAATAGTCCATGAAATGGGCCACAATCGGTGAAAACCGCGAGTGCTGATGACCGACAAGTAAACGCACCGCGGGGTTCGTCAATCGTTGAAATCATTCCGGGACACCAAAACAGTGAGTGATAGTCCAAGAAGCGGGCCAGAATCGGCCAAAACTGTGAGTTTTGATGACCGACACATAAACGCACCTTGGGGTTCAACAACTATGGAAATCGCTTCGGGACCCCAAAACGGTGAGTAATAGTCCATGAACGGCCAGAATCGGTGAAAACCGCGAGTGCTGATGACCGACACGTAAACGCACCGCGGGGTTCGTCAATCATTGAAATCACTCCGGGACCCCAAAACAGTGAGTAATAGTCCAAGAAGCGGTTCTAAATCGGCAAAACTATGAGTGTTGATGACCGACACATAAACGCACCTTGGGGTTCAACAACTATGGAAATCGCCGACCACAAAATGGTGAGTAATAGTCCATGAACGGTCCAGACCGCCAAAACCGCGAAAGTCTTGATGACCGACACGTATTTGCACCACGGGTTCGCTAATCGCTGAAATCACTCCGGACCCAAAAACAAAGTGAGTAATAGTCCAAGAAGCGGGCCTGAATCGCCAAAACTTTGAGTGTTGATGACCGACACTTAAACGCACCTTGGGGTTCAACAATTATGGAAATCGCCGACCCCAAAAGGTTAATAATAGTCCATGAACGGGCGAGATCCGCCAAACCCGCCAAAGGTTGATGACCGACACGTAATCGCACCACGGGTTCGCTAATCGCTGAAATCACCCAGACCCCAAAACAAAGGAGTAATAGTCCAAGAAGCGGGCCGAATCGCCAAAACTATGAGTGTTGATGACCGACACATAAACGCACCTTGGGGTTCAGCAACTATGGAAATCGCTTCGCGACCCCAAAACGGTTAATAATATTCCATGAAACGGGCCAGAATCGGCCAAAACCGCAAGTGCTAATGACCGACACGTAATCGCACCACGGGTTCGCTAATCGCTGAAATCACCCGGCCCCAAAACAGGAGTAATAGTTCAAGAAACGGGCCGAATCGCCAAAAGTTTGAGTGTTGATGAATGACACGTAAACGCACCTTGGAGTTCAAAACTATGGAAATCGCCGACCCCAAAACGGTGAGTAATAGTCCATGAACGGGCCATAATCGCCAAACCCATGAAAGTGCCGATGTTCGACACGAACGCACAACGGGTTCGCTAATCGTTGAAATCATTCCGGACCCCAAAACAGTGAGTAATAGTCCAAAAGCGCCCAAAATCGCCAAAACTTTGAGTGTTGATGACCGACACGTAAACGCACCTTGGGGTTCAACAACTATGGAAATTGCTTCGGACCCCAAAACGGTGAGTAATAGTCCATGAACGGGCAGACCGCCAACACCGCGAAAGTGTGATGACCGACGCGTAATCGCACTACACGGGTTAGTCAATCGTTGAGATCACTCCGGGACCCCAAACCAGCGAGTAATAGTCCAAGAAGCGGGTCAGAATCGGCCAAAACTGTGAGTGTTGATGACCGACACATAAACGCACTTTGGGGTTCAACAACTATGGAAATCGCTTCGGGACCCCAAAACGGTGAGTAATAGTCCATGAAATGGGCCAGAATCGGTGAAAACCGCGAGTGCTGATGACCGACAAGTAAACGCACAGCGGGGTTCGTCAATCGTTGAAATCATTCCGGGACACCAAAACAGTGAGTGATAGTCCAAGAAGCGGGCCAGAATCGGCCAAAAATGTGAGTTTTGATGACCGACACATAAACGCACCTTGGGGTTCAACAAC
The DNA here is from genome assembly GCA_021437245.1 of Aegilops speltoides. NCBI lineage: Eukaryota > Viridiplantae > Streptophyta > Magnoliopsida > Poales > Poaceae > Aegilops > Aegilops speltoides. The sequence continues at coordinate 112,010 of JAHHZJ010000125.1, forward strand.
TATGGAAATCGCTTCGGGACCCCAAAACGGTGAGTAATAGTCCATGAAACGGGCCAGAATCGGTGAAAACCGCGAGTGTTGATGACCGACACGTAAACGCACCGCGGGGTTCGTCAATCATTCAAATCACTCCGGGACCCCAAAACAGTGAGTAATAGTCCAAGAAGCGGTTCTAAATCGGCCAAAACTATGAGTGTTGATGACCGACACATAAACGCACCTTGGGGTTCAACAACTATGGAAATCGCCGACCACAAAATGGTGAGTAATAGTCCATGAACGGTCCAGACCACAAAACCGCGAAAGTGCCGATGACCGACACGATTCGCACCACGGGTTCGCTAATCGCTGAAATCACCCGGACCCCAAAACAGTGAGTAATAGTCCAAGAAGCGGCCTGAATCGCCAAAACTTTGAGTGTTGATGACCGACACTTAAACGCACCTTGGGGTTCAACAATTATGGAAATCGCCGACCCCAAAACGGTTAATAATAGTCCATGAACGGGCAGATCGGCTAAACCCGCCAAAGGTGACGACCGACACGTAATCGCACCACGGGTTCGCTAATCGCTGAAATCACCCAGACCCCAAAACAAAGGAGTAATAGTCCAAGAAGCGGGCCGAATCGCCAAAACTATGAGTGTTGATGACCGACATAAACGCACCTGGGGTTCAAGAACTATGGAAATCGCCGACCCCAAAACGGTTAATAATATTCCATGAACGGGCAAGAATCGCCAAAACCGCAAGTGCTAATGACCGACACGTAATCGCCCACGGGTTCGCTAATCGCTGAAATCACCCAGACCCCAAAATAGTGAGTAATAGTCCAAGAAACGGCCCGAATCGCCAAAACTTTGAGTGTTGATGAATGACACGAACGCACCTTGGAGTTCAAAACTATGGAAATCGCCGACCCCAAAACGGTGAGTAATAGTCCATGAACGGGCCATAATCGCCAAACCCATGAAAGTGCCGATGTCCGACACGTAAACGCACAACGGGTTCGCCAATCGTTGAAATCATTCCGGACCCCAAAACAGTGGGTAATAGTCCAAAAGCGCCCAAAATCGCCAAAACTTTGAGTGTTGATGACCGACACGTAAACGCACCTTGGGGTTCAACAACTATGGAAATTACCGGGACCCCAAAACGGTGAGTAATAGTCCATGAACGGGCTGATCGCCAACACCGCGAAAGTGCCGATGACCGACGCGAATCACACCACGGGTTAGTCAATCGCTGAGATCACCCGGACCCCAAAACAGTGAGTAATAGTCCAAGAAGCGGGTCAATCGCCAAAACTGTGAGTGTTGATGACCGACACATAAACGCACTTTGGGGTTCAACAACTATGGAAATCGCCGACCCCAAAACGGTGAGTAATAGTCCATGAAATGGGCCAGAATCGTGAAAACCGCGAAGTGTCGATGACCGACAAGTAAACGCACGGCGGGTTCACAATCATTGAAATCATTACGGACACCAAAACAGGAGTGATAGTCCAAGAAGGGCCGAATCGCCAAAATGTGAGTTTTGATGACCGACACATAAACGCACCTTGGGGTTCAACAACTATGGAAATCGCCGGACCCCAAAACGGTGAGTAATAGTCCATGAACGGGCCAGAATCGGTGAAAACCGCGAAAAGCCGATGATCGACACATAAACGCACCTGGGTTCGTCAATCATTGAAATCACCGGACCCCAAAATAGTGAGTAATAGTCCAAGAAGCGGTTCTAAATCGCCAAAACTATGAGTGTTGATGACCGACACATAAACGCACCTTGGGGTTCAACAACTAAGGAAATCGCCGACCACAAAATGGTGAGTAATAGTCCATGAACGGTCCAGACCGCCAAAACCGCGAAAGTGCTGATGACCGACACGATTCGCACCACGGGTTCGCTAATCGTTGAAATCACCCGGACCCCAAAACAAAGGAGTAATAGTCCAAGAAGCGGGCCTTAATCGCCAAAACTTTGAGTGTTGATGACCGACACTTAAACGCACCTTGGGGTTCCAAAATTATGGAAATCGCCGACCCCAAAAAGTTAATAATAGTCCATGAACGGGCAGATCGCCAAACCCGCCAAAGATGATGATCGACACGAATCGCACCACGGGTTCGCCAATCGCTGAAATCACCCAGACCCCAAAACAGAGAGTAATAGTCCAAGAAGCGGGCCGAATCGCCAAAACTATGAGTGTTGATGACCGACACATAAACGCACCTTGGGGTTCAAAGAACTATGGAAATCACTGGGACCCCAAAACGGTTAATAATATTCCATGAACGGGCCAGAATCGGCCAAAACCGCAAGTGCTAATGACCAACATGTAATCGCACCACGGGGTTCGTCAATCGTTGAAATCACTCCAGGACCCCAAAACAGTGAGTAATAGTCCAAGAAACGGGCCAGAATCGGCCAAAACTTTGTGTTGATGAATGACACGTAAACGCACCTTGGAGTTCAAAAACTATGGAAATCACTTCGGGGCCCCAAAACGGTGAGCAATAGTCCATGAAACGGGCCATAATCGGCCAAACCCGCGAGTGCAGATGTCCGACACGTAAACGCACAACGGGGTTCGTCAATCGTTGAAATCATTCCGGGACCCCAAAACAGTGAGTAATAGTCCAAAAGCGCCCAAAATCGCCAAAACTTTGAGTGTTGATGACCGACACGTAAACGCACCTTGGGGTTCAACAACTATGGAAATTGCTTCGGACCCCAAAACGGTGAGTAATAGTCCATGAACGGGCCAGACCGCCAACACCGCGAAAGTGCCGATGACCGACGCGAATCGCACCACGGGTTAGTCAATCGCTGAGATCACCCAGACCCCAAAACAGTAGAGTAGTAGTCCAAGAAGCGGGTCAGAATCGGCCAAAACTGTGAGTGTTGATGACCGACACATAAACGCACTTTGGGGTTCAACAACTATGGAAATCGCTTCGGGACCCCAAAACGGTGGAGTAATAGTCCATGAAATGGGCCAGAATCGGTGAAACCCACGTCTGCTGATGACCCACAAGTAAACGCACAGCGGGTTCGCTAATCATTGAAATCATTCCGGACACCAAAAAAGGAGTGATAGTCCAAGAAGCGGGCCAGAATCGGCCAAAAATGTGAGTTTATATGACCGACACATAAACGCACCTTGGGGTTCAACAACTATGGAAATCACTTCGGGACCCCAAAACGGCGAGTAATAGTCCATGAAACGGGCCAGAATCGGTGAAAACCGCGAGTGCTGATGACCGACACGTAAACGCACCGCGGGGTTCGTCAATCATTGAAATCACTTCGGGACCCCAAAACAGTGAGTAATAGTCCAAGAAGCGGTTCTAAATCGGCCAAAACTATGAGTGTTGATGACCGACACATAAACGCACCTTGGGGTTCAACAACTATGGAAATCGCCGACCACAAAATGGTGAGTAATAGTCCATGAACGGTCCAGAATCGCCAAAACCGCGAAAAGTCGATGGCCGACACGATTTCGCACCACGGGTTCGCTAATCGCTGAAATCACTCCGGGACCCCAAAACAGTGAGTAATAGTCCAAGAAGCGGGCCTGAATCGGCCAAAACTTTGAGTGTTGATGACCGACACTTAAACGCACCTTGGGGTTCAACAATTATGGAAATCGCTTCGGGACCCCAAAACGGTTAATAATAGTCCATGAAACGGGCCAGAATCGGCCAAACCCGCCAGTGCTGATGACCGACACGAATCGCACCACGGGTTCGCTAATCGCTGAAATCACCCAGACCCCAAAACAAGGAGTAATAGTCCAAGAAGCGGGCCGAATCGCCAAAACTATGAGTGTTGATGACCGACACATAAACGCACCTTGGGGTTTAGCAACTATGGAAATCGCCGACCCCAAACGGTTAATAATAATCCATGAACGGGCCAGAATCGCCAAAACCGCAAGTGCTAATGACCGACACGTAATTGCACCACGGGTTCGCTCAATCGTTGAAATCACCCGGACCCCAAAACAGTGAGTAATAGTCCAAGAAACGGGCCGAATCGCCAAAACTTTGAGTGTTGATGACCGACACGTAAACGCATCTTGGAGTTCAAAACTATGGAAATCGCCGACCCCAAAATGGTGAGTAATAGTCCATGAACGGGCCATAATCGCCAAACTCATGAAGTGCCGATGTCCGACACGAACGCACAACGGGTTCGCTAATCGCTGAAATCTTTCCGGGACCCCAAAACAGTGAGTAATAGTCCAAAAAGCGGCCCAAAATCGGCCAAAACTTTGAGTGTTGATGACCAACACGTAAACGCACCTTGGGGTTCAACAACTATGGAAATTGCTTTGGGACCCCAAAACGGTGAGTAATAGTCCATGAAATAGGCCAGAATCGGCCAACACCGAGAGTGCTTATGACCGACACGTAATCGCACCACGGGTTCGCTCAATCGCTGAAATCACCCGGACCCCAAAACAGTGAGTAATTGTCCAAAAGCGGCCGAATCGCTTAAAACTATGAGTGTTGATGACCAACACATAAATGCACCTTGGGGTTCAACAACTATGGAAATCGCCGACCCCAAAACGGTTGGTAATAGTCCATGAATGGGCCAGACCGCCAAAACCGCGAAAATGATGACCGACACGTAAACGCACTACGTGGTTCGTTAATCGTTGAAATCACCCGGACCGCAAAACAAAGTGAGTATTAGTCCAAGAAGTAGCCTGAATCGCCAAAACTGTGAGTGTTGATGACCGACACGATACGCACCTTAGGTTCTACAACTATGGAAATCGCCGACCCCAAAACGGTGAGTAATAGTTCATGAAATCGCCGAATCGCCAAAATCGCGAAAAGCCGATGACCAACACGTAAACGCACCACGGGTTTGTTGGGGATATTACCCTAGGTGTAAACCGCCACTTGGGCCGGGTTAGCTTCATTAGTGGTATACGGATCTCACTCTCGTTGATCTACGAGGTTACTGTAGTAACTTGATCGAAGTTACATGATCATCATCATTAGCTTCCTCACTAATTGGTGTAGTAGTCACAAGAACAGATTTACGTGATGAACTACTTTTCAATAAGGGAGAAGGTACAATTACCTTATCAAGTTTTCTACTTTCCTCCCACTCACTTCTTTCGAGAGAAACTCCTTCTCTAGAAAGGATCCATCTTAAACAACGAATATCTTGCCATCGGATCTGTGATAGAAGGTGTACCCAACTATTTCCTTTGGGTATTCTATGAAGGCGTACTTCTCGATTTGGGTTCGAGCTTATCTGGATGAAACTTTTTCATATAAGCATCGCAGCCCCAAACATTAAGAAAGCGACAACTTTGGTTTCTTGCTAAACCACAGTTTATATAGTGTCGTCTCAGCAGTTTAGATGGTGCCCTATTTAACGTGAATGCAGCTGTCTCTAATGCATGATCCCAAAAGCGATATTGGTAATTCGGTAAGAAACATCATAGATTGCACTATATCCAATAAAGTGCGATTCGATGTTTGGACACACCATAACATTGTGGTGTTCGGTGGCGTGAGCGTGAAACTATTCCACATTGTTTTAATTGAAGACCAAACTCGTAAGTCAAATATTCGTCTCCGTGATCAGATCACGAAACTTTATTTTCTTGTTACGATGATTTTCCACTTCACTCTGAAATTCTTTGAACCTTTCAACTATTTCAGACTTATGTTTCATCAAGTAGATATACTCATATCTTCTTCAAATCAACTATGAAGGTCGAAAATAATGATACTTGTCGCGAGCCTTAATATTCATCGGACTACATACATCGGTATGTATGATTTCCAACAAATATGTTGCTCGCTCCATTGTTCGGAGAGCGGAGTTTTAGTCATCTTGCCCAAAAGGCACGGTTACTTAAGCATCAAGTGATTCATAATCAAGTGATTCCAAAATCCCATCAGCATGGAGTTTCTTCATCGCTTTACATAATATGACCTAAGCGGCGATTGCCACAAATAAGTTGCACTATCATTATTAACTTTGCATCTTTTGGTTTCAATATTATGAATATGTGTATCACTACGATCGAGATCCAATGAACCATTTTCATTGGGTGTGAATCCATATAAGGTTTTATTCATGTAAGCAGAATAACAGTTTATTCTCTTACTTAAATGAATAACCGTATTGCAATAAACACGATCAAATCATATTCATGCTCAACGCATAAACACCAAATAACATTTATTTAGGTTCAACACTAATCCGAAAGTATAGGGAGTGTGCGATGATGATCATATCAATCTTGAAACTACTTTCAACACACATCGTCACTTCACCCTTAACTAGTTTACATTTATACGCAACTCCGTTTGAGTTACTACTCTTAGCAACTGAACCAGTACCAAATACCGAGGGGTTGCTATAAACACTAGTAAAGCACACATAAAACACTGTACATCAATATACCCTTTTTCACTTTGCCATCCTTCTTATCCACCAAATACTTGGGGTAGTTACGCTTCGATGACCAGTCCCTTTGCGGTAGAAGCACTTAGTCTCGGGCTTAGGTCCAGACTTGGGCTTCTTCACTTGAGCGACAACTTGCTTGCCGTTCTTCTTGAAGTTCCTTCCATCCCTTTGCCCTTTTCTTGAAACTAGTGGTCTTGTTAATCATCAACACTTGATGTTCTTTCTTGAATTCTACTTTCATCGATTTCATCATCATGAAAAACTCGGGAATCATTTTCATCATCCCTTGCATACTATAGTTCATCACGAAGTTCTACTAACTTGGTGATGGTGACTAGAGAATTCGTCAATCGATATCTTATACGGAAGATTAACTCCCACTTGATTCAAGCGATTGAAGTACCCGGACAATCTGAGCACATGCTCACTAGTTAGCGATTCTCCTCCATCTTTTAGCTATAGAACTTGTTGAAGATTTCATATCTCTTAACTCGGGTATTTGCTTGAAATATTAACTTCAATTCTGGATCATCTCATATGGTCCATGATGTTCAAAACATCTTTGAAGTCCCGATTCTAAGCTGTTAAGCATGGTGCATAAACTATCAAGTAGTCATCATATTGAGCTAGCCAAGCGTTCATAACGTTTGCATCGCTCTGCAATAGGTCTGTCACCTAGCGGTGCATTAAGGACATAATTCTTACGTGCAGCAATGAGGATAAACCTCCGATCACGGATCGAATCCGCATCATTGCTACTAACATTTTCAACACAATTTTCTCTAGGAACATATCAAAAACAAACATATGAAAGCAACAACGCGAGCTATTGATCTACAACATAATTTGCAAAATACTACCAGGACTAAGTTCATGATAAATTTAAGTTCAATTAATCATATTACTTAAGAACTCCCACTTAGACAGACATCTCTCTAGTCATCTAAGTGATCACGCGATCCAAATCAACTAAACCATAACCGATCATCACGTGAGATGGAGTAGTTTTCAATGGTGAACATCTTATGTTGATCATATCTACTATATGATTCACGCTCGACCTTTCGGTCTCCGTGTTCGAGGCCATATCGCATATGCTAGGCTCGTCAAGTTTAACTTGAGTATTCGCGTGTGCAAAACTGTCTTGCACCCGTTGTAGATGGACGAGAGCTTATCACACCCAATCATCACGTGGTGTGCAGGCACGACGAACTTTAGCAGCAGTGCATACTCGGGAGAACACTTCTTGATAATTTAGTGAGAGATCATCTTATAATGCTACCGTCAATCAAAGCAAGATAAGATGCATAAAAGATAAACATCACATGCAAATCAATATAAGTGATATGATATGGTCATCATCGTCTTGTGCTTCGTGATCTCCATCTCCGCAACACCATCATGATCACCATAAATCACCGTAGCGACACCTTGATCTCCATCGTAGCATCGTTGTCGTCTCGCCAATCTTATGCTTCTCGACTATCGCTACCGCTTAGTGATAAAGTAAAGCAATTACTAAGCGTTGCATTTCATACAATAAGCGACAACCATATGGCTCTGCCGATTGCCGATAACCGGTTACAAAACATGATCATCTCATACAATAAAATATAGCATCACGTCTTGACCATATCATATCACAACATGCCCTGCAAAAACAAGTTAGGCGTCCTCTACTTTGTTGTTGCAAATTTTACGTGGCTGCTACGGGCTTAAGCAAGAACCAATCTCACCTCGCATCAAAACCACAGCGATACTTCGTCAAATAGACTCCGTTTAACCTTCTCAAGGACGGGCGTAGCCACACTCAGTTCAACTAAAGTGAGAGAGACAGACACCCGCCAGTCACCTTTAAGCAGCGAGTGCTCGTGGCGGTGAAACCAGTCTCGCGTAAGCGTCACGCGTAATGTCGGTCTGGGCGCTTCATCTCACAATACCGCTGAACCAAAGTATGACATGCTGGTAGGTAGTATGACTTGTATCGCCCACAACTCACTTGTGTTCTACTCGTGCAAAACATCAAACCATAAAAACCTAGGCTCGGATGCCTTTGTTGGGTAGCGTAGTAATTTCAAAAAATTCCCACGCACACGCAAGATCATGGTGATGTATAGCAGCGAGAGGGAGAGTGTTGTCCACGTACCCTCGTGAGACCCGGCGGAAGCGATCACTGGCGTAGAGGAAGTAGTCGTCGTTCTCCTCGCGATCCGACCGATCCAGCGCCGTTACTCCGGCGCCCCGAGTTCTTGACACACGTACAGCTCGATGGCGTCCCTCGTACTCCGATCCAGCCGAGTGTCGAGGAGAGTTCCGTCGACCTGTGGCGTGGTGGCGATCTTGATGTTTCACGGCAGCAGGGCTTCGCCTAAGCTTGACAGTATAACCGAGGTGGAATATGGTGGAGGGGGCACCGCTGCGGCTAAGAGCGATCAAAGATCAAACTTGTGTGTTCTAGGGTGCCCCCTGCCCCGTATATAAAGGAGCAAGGGAAGGGGCTGGCCGGCCAAGGGTGGCGCGCCAGGAGTCCTACTCCCTGGGAGTAGGATTCCCCCAATCCTAGTTGGACTAGGATTCCGGAGGGGGAAGAGAGAGAGGGGGCCCCTCTCCTAGTCCTAGTAGGACTAGGGGAAGGGGGGGCGCGCCACCTAGGGCTGGCCCTTCTCCTTTCCACTAAGGCCCACTATGGCCCATTTACCTCCCGGGGGTTCGGTAACCTCCGGTACTCAGATAAATTCTGTTTTCTTGGAACCATTCGAACTCCAAACATAGGCTTCAATATATCAATCTTTATGTCTCGACCATTTGAGACTCCTCGTCATGTCCGTGATCACATCCGGGACTCGAACTTCTTGGTACATCAAAATACATAAACTCATAATAAGCATCATCGAAACCTTAGCGTGCGGACCCTACGGTTCGAGAACAATGTAGACATGACCTAGAACTATTCACGGTCAATAACCAACAGCGGGACCTGGATGCCCATATTGGTTCCTACATATTCTCGAAGATCTTTATCGGTCGAGACCGCACAACAACATCGTTGTTCCCTTTGTCATCGGTATGTTACTTGCCCGAGATTCGATCGTCGGTATCAATACCTAGTTCAATCTCGTTACGGCAAGTCTCTTTACTCGTTCCGTAATACATCATCTCACAGCTAACTCATTAGTTGTAATGCTTGCAAGGCTTAAGTAATGTGTATTACGAGAGGGGCCAGAGATACCTCTCCAGACAATCGGAGTGACAAAACCTAATCTCGAAATCGCCAACCCAACATCGCCTTTGGAGACACTGTAGTACTCCTTTATAATCACCCGATTACGTTGTGACGTTTGGTAGCACCAAAGTGTTCCTCCGTATGGCAGGAGTTGCATAATCTCATAGTTATAGGAACATGTATATGTCATGGATAAAAGCAGTAGCAACATACTAAAACGATCGTGTGCTAAGCTAATTGAATGGGTCATGTCAATCAGATCATTCAACTAATGATGTGACCTTGTTAATCAAATAACAACTCTTTGTTCATGGTTAGGAAACATAACCATCTTTGATTAACAAGCTAGTCAAGTAGAGGCATACTAGTGACACTCTGTTTGTCTATATATTCACACATGTATTATGTTTCCGGTTAATACAATTCTAGCATGAATAATAAACATTTATCATGATATGAGGAAATATATAATAACTTTATTATTGCCTCTAGGGCATATTTCCTTCAAAACGCACCTTGGAGTTCAAAAACTATGGAAATCGCTTCGGGACCCCAAAACGGTGAGTAATAGTCCATGAAACGGGACATAATCGGCCAAACCCGCGAGTGCTGATGTCCGACACGTAAACGCACAACGGGGTTCGTCAATCGTTGAAATCATTCCGGGACCCCAAAACAGTGAGTAATAGTCCAAAAAGCGGCCCAAAATTGGCCAAAACTTTGAGTGTTGATGACCGACACGTAAACGCACCTTGGGGTTCAACAACTATGGAAATTGCTTCGGGACCCCAAAACGGTGAGTAATAGTCCATGAAACGGGCCAGAATCGGCCAACACCACGAGTGCTGATGACCGACGCGTAATCGCACCACGGGGTTAGTCAATCGTTGAGATCACTCCGGGACCCCAAAACAGTGAGTAATAGTCCAAGAAGCGGGTCAGAATCGGCCAAAACTGTGAGTGTTGATGACCGACACATAAACGCACTTTGGGGTTCAACAACTATGGAAATCGCTTCGGGACCCCAAACGGTGAGTAATAGTCCATGAAATGGGCCAGAATCGGTGAAAACCGCGAGTGCTGATGACCGACAAGTAAGCGACTGCGGGTTAAATCAATCGTTGAAATCATTCCGGGAAACCAAAACAGTGAGTGATAGTCCAAGAAGCGGACCAGAATCGGCCAAAAATGTGAGTTTTGATGACCGACACAAAAACGCACCATGGGGTTCAACAACTATGGAAATCGCTTCGGGACCCCAAAACGGTGAGTAATAGTCCATGAAACGGGCCAGAATCGGTGAAAACCGCGAGTGCTGATGACCGACACGTAAACGCACCGCGGGGTTCGTCAATCATTCAAATCACTCCGGGACCCCAAAACAGTGAGTAATAGTCCAAGAAGCGGTTCTAAATCGGCCAAAACTATGAGTGTTGATGACCGACACATAAACGCACCTTGGGGTTCAACAACTATGGAAATCGCTTCGGGACCACAAAATGGTGAGTAATAGTCCATGAAATGGGCCAGAATCGGCCAAAACCGCGAGTGCTGATGACCGACACGTATTTGCACCACGGGGTTCGTCAATCGTTGAAATCACTCCGGGACCCCAAAACAGTGAGTAATAGTCCAAGAAGCGGGCCTGAATCGGCCAAAACTTTGAGTGTTGATGACCGACACGCCGCGCACCTTGGGGTTCTACAATTATGGAAATTGCCGGGACCCCAAAGCGGTGAGTAATAGTCCATGAACGGGCGAGAATCGCCAACACCATGATCTTGATGACCGATGCGTAATCGCACCACGGGGTTAGTCAATCGTTGAAATCACTCCAGGACCCCAAAACAGTGAGTAATAGTCCAAGAAGCGGGCCAGAATCGGCCAAAACTATGAGTGTTGATGACCGACACATAAACGCACCTTGGGGTTCAGCAACTATGGAAATCGCTTCGGGACCCCAAAACGGTTAATAATATTCCATGAAACGGGCCAGAATCGGCCAAAACCGCAAGTGCTAATGACCGACACGTAATCGCACCACGGGGTTCGTCAATCGTTGAAATCACTCCGGGGCCCCAAAATAGTGAGTAATAGTCCAAGAAACGGGCCAGAATCGGCCAAAAGTTTGAGTGTTGATGAATGACACGTAAACGCACCTTGGAGTTCAAAAACTATGGAAATCGCTTCGGGACCCCAAAACGGTGAGTAATAGTCCATGAAACGGGCCATAATCGGCCAAACCCGCGAGTGCTGATGTCCGACACGTAAACGCACAACGGGTTAAATCAATCGTTGAAATCATTCGGGACCCCAAAGCGGTGAGTAATAGTCCAAAAAGCGGCCCAAAATCGGCCAAAACTTTGAGTGTTGACGACCGACACGTAAACGCACCTTGGGGTTCAACAACTATGGAAATTGCTTCGGGACCCCAAAACGGTGAGTAGTAGTCCATGAAACGGGCCAGAATCGGCCAACACCGCGAGTGCTGATGACCGACGCGTAATCGCACCACGGGGTTTGTCAATCGTTGAGATCACTCCGGGACCCCAAAACAGTGAGTAATAGTCCAAGAAGCGGGTCAGAATCGGCCAAAACTGTGAGTGTTGATGACCGACACATAAACGCACTTTGGGGTTCAACAACTATGGAAATCGCTTCGGGACCCCAAAACGGTGAGTAATAGTCCATGAAATGGGCCAGAATCGGTGAAAACCGCGAGTGCTGATGACCGACAAGTAAACGCACAGTGAGGTTAAATCAATCGTTGAAATCATTCCGGGACACCAAAACAGTGAGTGATAGTCCAAGAAGCGGGCCAGAATCGGCCAAAAATGTGAGTTTTGATGACCGACACATAAACGCACCTTGGGGTTCAACAACTATGGAAATCGCTTCGGGACCCCAAAACGGTGAGTAATAGTCCATGAAACGGGCCAGAATCGGTGAAAACCGCGAGTGTTGATGACCGACACGTAAACGCACCGCGGGGTTCGTCAATCATTCAAATCACTCCGGGACCCCAAAACAGTGAGTAATAGTCCAAGAAGCGGTTCTAAATCGGCAAAAACTATGAGTGTTGATGACCGACACATAAACGCACCTTGGGGTTCAACAACTATGGAAATCGCTTCGGGACCACAAAATGGTGAGTAATAGTCCATGAAACGGTCCAGAATCGGCCAAAACCGCGAGTGCTGATGACCGACACGTATTTGCACCACGGGGTTCGTCAATCGTTGAAATCACTCCGGGACCCCAAAACAGTGAGTAATAGTCCAAGAAGCGGGCCTGAATCGGCCAAAACTTTGAGTGTTGATGACCGACACTTCAACGCACCTTGGGGTTCAACAATTATGGAAATCGCTTCGGGACCCCAAAAAGGTTAATAATAGTCCATGAAACGGGCCAGAATCGGCCAAACCCGCCAGTGCTGATGACCGACACGTTATCGCACCACGGGGTTCGTCAATCGTTGAAATCACTCCAGGACCCCAAAACAGTGAGTAATAGTCCAAGAAGCGGGCCAGAATCGGCCAAAACTATGAGTGTTGATGACCGACACATAAACGCACCTTGGGGTTCAGCAACTATGGAAATCGCTTCGGGACCCCAAAACGGTTAATAATATTCCATGAAACGGGCCAGAATCGGCCAAAACCGCAAGTGCTAATGACCGCGTAATCGCACCACGGGGTTCGTCAATCGTTGAAATCACTCCGGGGCCCCAAAACAGTGAGTAATAGTCCAAGAAACGGGCCAGAATCGGCCAAAAGTTTGAGTGTTGATGAATGACACGTAAACGCACCTTGGAGTTCAAAAACTATGGAAATCGCTTCGGGACCCCAAAACGGTGAGTAATAGTCCATGAAACGGGCCATAATCGGCCAAACCCGCGAGTGCTGATGTCCGACACGTAAACGCACAACGGGGTTCGTCAATCGTTGAAATCATTCCGGGACCCCAAAACAGTGAGTAATAGTCCAAAAAGCGGCCCAAAATCGGCCAAAACTTTGAGTGTTGATGACCGACACGTAAACGCACCTTGGGGTTCAACAACTATGGAAATTGCTTCGGGACCCCAAAACGGTGAGTAATAGTCCATGAAACGGGCCAGAATCAGCCAACACCGTGAGTGCTGATGACCGACGCGTAATCGCACCACGGGGTTAGTCAATCGTTGAGATCACTCCGGGACCCCAAAACAGCGAGTAATAGTCCAAGAAGCGGGTCAGAATCAGCCAAAACTGTGAGTGTTGATGACCGACACATAAACGCACTTTGGGGTTCAACAACTATGGAAATCGCTTCGGGACCCCAAAACGGTGAGTAATAGTCCATGAAATGGGCCAGAATCGGTGAAAACCGCGAGTGCTGATGACCGACAAGTAAACGCACAGCGGGGTTCGTCAATCGTTGAAATCATTCCGGGACACCAAAACAGTGAGTGATAGTCCAAGAAGCGGGCCAGAATCGGCCAAAAATGTGAGTTTTGATGACCGACACATAAACGCACCTTGGGGTTCAACAACTATGGAAATCGCTTCGGGACCCCAAAACGGTGAGTAATAGTCCATGAAACGGGCCAGAATCGGTGAAAACCGCGAGTGCTGATGACCGACACGTAAACGCACTGCGGGGTTCGTCAATCATTCAAATCACTCCGGGACCCCAAAACAGTGAGTAATAGTCCAAGAAGCGGTTCTAAATCGGCCAAAACTATGAGTGTTGATGACCGACACATAAACGCACCTTGGGGTTCAACAACTATGGAAATCGCTTCGGGACCACAAAATGGTGAGTAATAGTCCATGAAACGGTCCAGAATCGGCCAAAACCGCGAGTGCTGATGACCGACACGTATTCGCACCACGGGGTTCGTCAATCGTTGAAATCACTCCGGGACCCCAAAACAGTGAGTAATAGTCCAAGAAGCGGGCCTGAATCGGCCAAAACTTTGAGTGTTGATGACCGACACGCCGCGCACCTTGGGGTTCAACAATTATGGAAATCGCTTCGGGACCCCAAAGCGGTTAATAATAGTCCATGAAGCGGGCGAGAATCGGCCAAACCCGCTTGATCTTGATGTCCGACACGTAAGCGCTGTGACGGGTTAAATCAATCGTTGAAATCATTCCGGGACCCCAAAACAGTGAGTAATAGTCCAAAAAGCGGCCCAAAATCGGCCAAAACTTTGAGTGTTGACGACCGACACGTAAACGCACCTTGGGGTTCAACAACTATGGAAATTGCTTCGGGACCCCAAAACGGTGAGTAATAGTCCATGAAACGGGCCAGAATCGGCCAACACCGCGAGTGCTGATGACCGACGCGTAATCGCACCACGGGGTTAGTCAATCGTTGAGATCACTCCGGGACCCCAAAACAGTGAGTAATAGTCCAAGAAGCGGGTCAGAATCGGCCAAAACTGTGAGTGTTGATGACCGACACATAAACGCACTTTGGGGTTCAACAACTATGGAAATCGCTTCGGGACCCCAAAACGGTGAGTAATAGTCCATGAAATGGGCCAGAATCGGTGAAAACCGCGAGTGCTGATGACCGACAAGTAAACGCACAGCGGGGTTCGTCAATCGTTGAAATCATTCCGGGACACCAAAACAGTGAGTGATAGTCCAAGAAGCGGGCCAGAATCGGCCAAAAATGTGAGTTTTGATGACCGACACATAAACGCACCTTGGGGTTCAACAACTATGGAAATCGCCGGGACCCCAAAGCGGTGAGTAATAGTCCATAAACGGGCGAATCGGTGAAAACCGCGAGTGTTGATGACCGACACGTAAACGCACCGCGGGGTTCGTCAATCATTCAAATCACTCCGGGACCCCAAAACAGTGAGTAATAGTCCAAGAAGCGGTTCTAAATCGGCCAAAACTATGAGTGTTGATGACCGACACATAAGCGCACCTTGGGGTTCAACAACTATAAAAAACCGGGACCACAAAATGGTGAGTAATAGTCCATGAAACGGTCCAGAATCGGCCAAAACCGCGAGTGCTGATGACCGACACGTATTTGCACCACGGGGTTCGTCAATCGTTGAAATCACTCCGGGACCCCAAAACAGTGAGTAATAGTCCAAGAAGCGGGCCTGAATCGGCCAAAACTTTGAGTGTTGATGACCGACACTTAAACGCACCTTGGGGTTCAACAATTATGGAAATCGCTTCGGGACCCCAAAAAGGTTAATAATAGTCCATGAAACGGGCCAGAATCGGCCAAACCCGCCAGTGCTGATGACCGACACGTAATCGCACCACGGGGTTCGTCAATCGTTGAAATCACTCCGGGACCCCAAAACAGTGAGTAATAGTCCAAGAAGCGGGCCAGAATCGGCCAAAACTATGAGTGTTGATGACCGACACATAAACGCACCTTGGGGTTCAACAACTATGGAAATCGCTTCGGGACCCCAAAACGGTTAATAATATTCCATGAAACGGGCCAGAATCGGCCAAAACCGCAAGTGCTAATGACCGACACGTAATCGCACCACGGGGTTCGTCAATCGTTGAAATCACTCCGGGACCCCAAAACAGTGAGTAATAGTCCAAGAAACGGGCCAGAATCGGCCAAAACTTTGAGTGTTGATGAATGACACGTAAACGCACCTTGGAGTTCAAAAACTATGGAAATAAACCGGGACCCCAAAACGGTGAGTAATAGTCCATGAAACGGGCCATAATCGGCCAAACCCGCGAGTGCTGATGTTCGACACGTAAGCGCTGTGAGGTTAAATCAATCGTTGAAATCATTCCGGGACCCCAAAACAGTGAGTAATAGTCCAAAAAGCGGCCCAAAATCGGCCAAAACTTTGAGTGTTGATGACCGACACGTAAACGCACCTTGGGGTTCAACAACTATGGAAATTGCTTCGGGACCCCAAAACGGTGAGTAATAGTCCATGAAACGGGCCAGAATCGGCCAACACCGCGAGTGCTGATGACCGACGCGTAATCGCACCACGGGGTTAGTCAATCGTTGAGATCACTCCGGGACCCCAAACCAGCGAGTAATAGTCCAAGAAGCGGGTCAGAATCGGCCAAAACTGTGAGTGTTGATGACCGACACATAAACGCACTTTGGGGTTCAACAACTATGAAAAATCGCCGGGACCCCAAAGCGGTGAGTAATAGTCCATGAAATGGGCGAGAATCGGTGAAAACGCGAGTCTTGATGACCGACAAGTAAGCGCACATGAGGTTAAATCAATCGTTGAAATCATTCGGGACACCAAAACAGTGAGTGATAGTCAAGAAGCGGGCGAATCGGCCAAAATGTGAGTTTTGATGGCCGACACATAAAGCGCACCTTGGGGTTCAACAACTATGGAAATCGCCGGGACCCCAAAGCGGTGAGTAATAGTCCATGAAGCGGGCGAGAATCGGTGAAAACCGCGAGTGTTGATGACCGACACGTAAGCGCACTTGAGGTTCGTCAATCATTCAAATCACTCCGGGACCCCAAAGCAGTGAGTAATAGTCCAAGAAGCGGTTCTAAATCGGCCAAAACTATGAGTGTTGATGGCCGACACATAAGCGCACCTTGGGGTTCAACAACTATGGAAATCGCCGGGACCACAAAATGGTGAGTAATAGTCCATGAAAGCGGTCGAGAATTGGCCAAAACCGCGAGTCTTGATGGCCGACACGTATTCGCACCACGGGTTAAATCAATCGTTGAAATCACTCCGGGACCCCAAAGCAGTGAGTAATAGTCCAAGAAGCGGGCTGAATCGGCCAAAACTTTGAGTGTTGATGACCGACACCGCGCACCTTAGGGTTCAACAATTATGGAAATCGCCGGGACCCCAAAGCGGTTAATAATAGTCCATGAAGCGGGCGAGAATCGGCCAAACCATGATCTTGATGGCCGACACGTAATCGCACCACAGGGTTAAATCAATCGTTGAAATCACTCCGGGACCCCAAAACAGTGAGTAATAGTCCAAGAAGCGGGCCAGAATCGGCCAAAACTATGAGTGTTGATGACCGACACATAAACGCACCTTGGGGTTCAGCAACTATGGAAATCGCTTCGGGACCCCAAAACGGTTAATAATATTCCATGAAACGGGCAAGAATCGGCCAAAACCGCAAGTGCTAATGACCGACACGTAATCGCTCCACGGGGTTCGTCAATCGTTGAAATCACTCCAGGACCCCAAAATAGTGAGTAATAGTCCAAGAAACGGGCCCGAATCGGCCAAAACTTTGAGTGTTGATGAATGACACGTAAACGCACCTTGGAGTTCAAAAACTATGGAAATCGCTTCGGGACCCCAAAACGGTGAGTAATAGTCCATGAAACGGGCCATAATCGGCCAAACCCGCGAGTGCTGATGTCCGACACGTAAACGCACAACAGGGTTCGTCAATCGTTGAAATCATTCCGGGACCCCAAAACAGTGGGTAATAGTCCAAAAAGCGGCCCAAAATCGGCCAAAACTTTGAGTGTTGATGACCGACACGTAAACGCACCTTGGGGTTCAACAACTATGGAAATTGCTTCGGGACCCCAAAACGGTGAGTAATAGTCCATGAAACGGGCCAGAATTGGCCAACACCGCGAGGTCTGATGACCGATGCGTAATCGCACCACGGGGTTAATCAATCGTTGAGATCACTCAGGGACCCCAAAACAGTGAGTAATAGTCCAAGAAGTGGGTCAGAATCGGCCAAAACTGTGAGTGTTGATGACCGACACATAAACGCACTTTGGGGTTCAACAACTATGGAAATCGCTTCGGGACCCCAAAACGGTGAGTAATAGTCCATGAAATGGGCCAGAATCGGTGAAAACCGCGAGTGCTGATGACCGACAAGTAAACGCACGGCGGGGTTCGTCAATCATTGAAATCATTACGGGACACCAAAACAGTGAGTGATAGTCCAAGAAGCGGGCCAGAATCGGCCAAAAATGTGAGTTTTGATGACCGACACATAAACGCACCTTGGGGTTCAACAACTATGGAAATCGCTTCGGGACCCCAAAACGGTGAGTAATAGTCCATGAAACGGGCCAGAATCGGTGAAAACCGCGAGTGCTGATGATCGACACATAAACGCACCGCGGGGTTCGTCAATCATTGAAATCACTCCGGGACCCCAAAATAGTGAGTAATAGTCCAAGAAGCGGTTCTAAATCGGCCAAAACTATGAGTGTTGATGACCGACACATAAACGCACCTTGGGGTTCAACAACTAAGGAAATCGCTTCGGGACCACAAAATGGTGAGTAATAGTCCATGAAACGGTCCAGAATCGGCCAAAACCGCGAGTGCTGATGACCGACACGTATTCGCACCACGGGGTTCGTCAATCGTTGAAATCACTCCGGGACCCCAAAACAGTGAGTAATAGTCCAAGAAGCGGGCCTTAATCGGCCAAAACTTTGAGTGTTGATGACCGACACTTAAACGCACCTTGGGGTTCCAAAATTATGGAAATCGCTTCGGGACCCCAAAAAAGTTAATAATAGTCCATGAAACGGGCCAGAATCGGCCAAACCCGCCAGTGCTGATGACTGACACGTAATCGCACCACGGGGTTCGCCAATCGTTGAAATCACTCCAGGACCCCAAAACAGAGAGTAATAGTCCAAGAAGCGGGCCAGAATCGGCCAAAACTATGAGTGTTGATGACCGACACATAAACGCACCTTGGGGTTCAGCAACTATGGAAATCACTTCGGGACCCCAAAACGGTTAATAATATTCCATGAAACGGGCCAGAATCGGCCAAAACCGCAAGTGCTAATGACCAACATGTAATCGCACCACGGGGTTCGTCAATCGTTGAAATCACTCCAGGACCCCAAAACAGTGAGTAATAGTCCAAGAAACGGGCCAGAATCGGCCAAAACTTTGTGTTGATGAATGACACGTAAACGCACCTTGGAGTTCAAAAACTATGGAAATCACTTCGGGGCCCCAAAACGGTGAGCAATAGTCCATGAAACGGGCCATAATCGGCCAAACCAGCAGTCAGTGAGATGTCCGACACGTAACGCGCAACGGGTTCGTCAATCGTTGAAATCATTCGGGACCCCAAAGCGGTGAGTAATAGTCCAAAAAGCGGCCCAAAATCGGCCAAAACTTTGAGTGTTGATGACCGACACGTCGCGCACCTTGGGGTTCAACAACTATGGAAATTGCCGGGACCCCAAAGCGGTGAGTAATAGTCCATGAAGCGGGCGAGAATCGCCAACACCGCGAATCTTGATGATGACCGACGCGTAATCGCACCACGGGTTAGTCAATCGTTGAGATCACTCGGGACCCCAAAAAGCAGTAGTAGTCCAAGAAGCGGGTCGAGAATCGGCCAAAACTGTGAGTGTTGATGACCGACACATAAACGCACTTTGGGGTTCAACAACTATGGAAATCGCTTCGGGACCCCAAAACGGTGGAGTAATAGTCCATGAAATGGGCCAGAATCGGTGAAACCCACGTGTGCTGATGACCCACAAGTAAACGCACAGCGGGGTTCGTCAATCATTGAAATCATTCCGGGACACCAAAACAGTGAGTGATAGTCCAAGAAGCGGGCCAGAATCGGCCAAAAATGTGAGTTTATATGACCGACACATAAACGCACCTTGGGGTTCAACAACTATGGAAATCACTTCGGGACCCCAAAACGGCGAGTAATAGTCCATGAAACGGGCCAGAATCGGTGAAAACCGCGAGTCTTGATGACCGACACGTAAGCGCACTTGCTGGGTTCGTCAATCATTGAAATCACCGGGACCCCAAAACAGTGAGTAATAGTCAAGAAGCGGTTCTAAATCGGCCAAAACTATGAGTGTTGATGGCCGACACATAAGCGCACCTTGGGGTTCAACAACTATGGAAATCGCCGGGACCACAAAATGGTGAGTAATAGTCCATGAAGCGGTCGAGAATCGGCCAAAACCATGATCTTGATGGCCGACACGTATTTGCACCACAGGGTTAAATCAATCGTTGAAATCACTCAGGGACCCCAAAACAGTGAGTAATAGTCCAAGAAGCGGGCCTGAATCGGCCAAAACTTTGAGTGTTGATGACCGACACTTAAACGCACCTTGGGGTTCAACAATTATGGAAATCGCTTCGGGACCCCAAAACGGTTAATAATAGTCCATGAAACGGGCCAGAATCGGCCAAACCCGCCACTGCTGATGACCGACACGTAATCGCACCACGGGGTTCGTCAATCGTTGAAATCACTCCAGGACCCCAAAACAGTGAGTAATAGTCCAAGAAGCGGGCCAGAATCGGCCAAAACTATGAGTGTTGATGACCGACACATAAACGCACCTTGGGGTTTAGCAACTATGGAAATCGCTTCGGGACCCCAAAACGGTTAATAATAATCCATGAAACGGGCCAGAATCGGCCAAAACCGCAAGTGCTAATGACCGACACGTAATTGCACCACGGGGTTCGTCAATCGTTGAAATCACTCCGGGACCCCAAAACAGTGAGTAATAGTCCAAGAAACGGGCCAGAATCGGCCAAAACTTTGAGTGTTGATGACCGACACGTAAACGCATCTTGGAGTTCAAAAACTATGGAAATCGCTTCGGGACCCCAAAATGGTGAGTAATAGTCCATGAAACGGGCCATAATCGGCCAAACCCGCGAGTGCTGATGTCCGACACGTAAGCGCTGTGACGGGTTAAATCAATCGTTGAAATCTTTCCGGGACCCCAAAACAGTGAGTAATAGTCCAAAAAGCGGCCCAAAATCGGCCAAAACTTTGAGTGTTGATGACCAACACGTAAACGCACCTTGGGGTTCAACAACTATGGAAATTGCTTTGGGACCCCAAAACGGTGAGTAATAGTCCATGAAATAGGCCAGAATCGGCCAACACCGAGAGTGCTTATGACCGACACGTAATCGCACCACGGGGTTCGTCAATCGTTGAAATCACTCCAGGACCCCAAAACAGTGAGTAATTGTCCAAAAAGCGGGCCAGAATCGGCCAAAACTATGAGTGTTGATGACCAACACATAAATGCACCTTGGGGTTCAACAACTATGGAAATCGCTTCGGGACCCCAAAACGGTTGGTAATAGTCCATGAAATGGGCCAGAATCGGCCAAAACCGCGAGTGCTGATGACCGACACGTAAACGCACCACAGGGTTCGTTAATCGTTGAAATCACTCCGGGACCGCAAAACAGTGAGTATTAGTCCAAGAAGTAGCCCAGAATCGGCCAAAACTGTGAGTGTTGATGACCGACACGTATACGCACCTTAGGGTTCTACAACTATGGAAATCGCTTCGGGACCCCAAAACGGTGAGTAATAGTCCATGAAACTGGCCAGAATCGGCCAAAACTGCGAGTGCTGATGACCAACACGTAAACGCACCACGGGGTTTGTTGGGGATATTACCCCTAGGTGTAAACCGGCTTACTTGGGCCGGGTTAGCTTCATTAGTGGTATAAGCAGATGAAGGCCCAAGGCCTATAATCGGTTTAGAATCTGTAGCCGTAAACCGGCCTGATGTATAACTTGTATTGTAAGTTAGGAATAGAGAGACATCAACCGGGATACGAGTATGAACCGGTTGGGAGTCTATGGACCGACGGGCGTCACCCGTGTATATAAGGGGCCGACCCGGCGACGGTTCAAGACAGACAATTACAACTCGAGCCTAGGCGAAGCTTGTTGCTCCCTAGCCATCGAGTCCACATCAATTCCATCACAACTAGACGTAGGCTTTTACCTTCATTGAAGGGGCCGAACTAGTATAAAACCCTCGTGTCTTTGTGTCCGCTTTAACCCCTTCAAGTAAACTCGTAGCGATGGCTCCACGACTAAGTCCTTTCACTAGGACATCTGCCGTGACAAATCCACGACAGTTGGCGCCACCGTGGGGCTATCGCACGATGGTTTGACGATCTTGGAGGGCAAGCTCAAGGGACTCGAAGGCTATGTTGTGGGCGGATGACCAAGAGTCGTCGTGGCGGGATCTCTGACAACGGCGAGGATGGGGTCCCGAGGCGATTCAATCAATCGGATACGGGTCCCCTTTGGTGGCATACACGTTTTCATCGGCAAAATCGGTGAGCACAGGCTGGCCGGACATCTGCACCGACCTCGCCGAGACGGCTCAGCGTCGAGATCTACCAGCTAAACCGGCCGTGGCGTGTCTTCGTTGGAGTCGTCCACGGAGGAGGCGTGAGACGGATCGAACACGGTAGTGAGACCGTCGTCTATTACGGTAGCGAGTCCTCGGCCGGAGAGACCGAATCGCTATACCGGTTGCAAGACGACCAGGTTAGGGGCTGTTCGATGGCAGATGTTGGACCCCGAGGCCAGGTCAACGGGTTGGAATATTCATGGCGGCACACAGCGGCGAATCATTCTTCGACCGCCGCAGCAATGCTCTCCGGATCAGCGGCGATGGCGGCGAAGCGAGGAGGCCTTGTCGCCCGCGGTTCAAGTTCTATCTGATCTGTTTGATGCACTAGCAGCGCTTATGGCGAGAGGCCAATCCGGCGGATCAGGAGGCCCATGATGCGAGAGATTGCGAAGGTGAGAGAGCGGATCGTGCAAGCCAAAGCGGATCTGGCGGCGAAAAAACAGGATGGCTGCAGAGCGGGCGCTTTGGGCCTTGAGCCTACAAACTCATGCTTGACGTGAATGCATCACAAGAGGTCTTGAAGCGGAAGCACAGATCACGCCTGCCGTTAGGGTTTGACCCCCAAAATCTCTTTCACACTCTAGGAGCTGGACCCGATAATCCATGCTTGACACACTGGAGGCAAATCGGATTGAGGCACCAGGACCAGGGGCGACGGTCCAACCTCGCCTGATGGAACCTCCTCAACGGAACATTGTGGTTTCCTCCGCCGGTCCAGACACCCCCGGGTCATTATTCTAATCCTATGGATAACCTTGTTGCAGCCGCCGCGCGATTAGAGGCTATCGATCGAAGGGACTCTCCATAGCGATAGAGCAGCGCGCCGGGTTAAGAGCTTCTCGGACCACGCTGATTCAGCAGGAAGCATATTCATACAGCCGTGATCGGATCCACTCTACGCCCCGTCCAAGCCGGAGCTATAGCAGGCGCATGGATGAACCGGCCATATCGAGCAATGCGCGAGGCCGTGAAGCGGCCCATGGCAATAGCCCGGTAGGTGGTATTCACGATGCACAGGATGTGGTGGACCGGGCCCGGGCACGAAGGGAGGCCGAGTTAGCAGCACAGGATGATGCGGGTCAACTTACACCGGTTCGCCCTACCACCTTCGCCGGACCAGGCGTCGCATCCGCTTTGGGAGTGCCTTGTTTAATCCCCGCTTTACGCAATGTGCGCCTGCCCAAAGATTTCAAGGGTCGCGCAAGGTGTCGAATTACACGCTGATTTATCCCACAAGCGTGGGTAGAGAGTTATGAGATGGCCATGGAGATGTTGGGCGTGGATGAGACGCGTGTGCAAAATACTTCACCATGATGCTTGAAGGCACGGCTCGTACTTGGTTGAAGAGCCTACCGCCCAATTCTATCAGCTCATCGGCCTAGTTGCGGGCCGGTTTATCCGAATTTCAAGGATACATGTAAGCAGCCCAAGTCCATAGTAGAACTGGCGGCTTGTGTCCGTGGAGGAAGGAGAATCAACGACCCATTGGAGTGCGCCGATTTTGGAAATTTTGCACTCGTCTCGCGGGATTAATCCGACTCTGCGATCTTAACCACGGAAGGCAACTGCGGTTTGAGCCTTTAAAATTGAAATTGGGGCGCATGAAGCGGTTACTGTAATGACATGGGAACCCTCATGGCGCTTTAGTGAAGTATGCTGATTCAGACAGTACCAAGGATCCGAGACCGATGATGATGAAGCGAGGAAGGAAGGAAGAATAGCAACTCAAACAGCAGCAGTACAAACCAGCGGGTCATGGAAGCGGAGGCAAGCGCAAGGCGGATAGCAGCATGGACTTTGTGACCAACACTAATGCACAGACGAGGGCGTGGCGCGCAGAGGTAAAGCGGCAAATCGTAATGGGGCTCCCAATCCTAACATAAGCCGCTTGAATTATTTGTTGAATGTGCCTTGCGAAGCACAGGACAAAGGCGCCCACTAACCATCTTTGGAAGGATTGTTATATTGTGCAGGAGTTTAAAAACTCTAATGCCTTCCGGTATGACCACGGGTCAGGTGGCGGTTCAGGATCCGGTTTTCATGGGCGGGTCGATGGAGCTTCGGTTCGAGTCTCAATCGAGGCGGTCACAACCACCAGAATAATCGAGCGGCCAGCAGCAGCAGCAGATCGAGTTATCGAGCCGGCCAAACGGTTGAACAATGGGCAATATCATGTCTTCACAACTAGTTTGGATAAGCGCGACGAGAACTCCTGGCGGCGGTGAATTCTATTGAACCGGCCTTACCACGTTACTTGCGCTGGTCGGAGCAGCCTATCGTGTGGAGCAGAGAGGATCACCCGCCCCGGGTTGATAATCCGGGCCAGCTAGCATTAGTGGTAGACCCTCAGGTGGGGGGCTATAAATTCACCAAGGTACTCATGGATGGAGGAAGCAGTATTAACATACTGTACTATGAGACATTCCGCCGCATGGGTCTAACAGACAAGGACCTCGGACCGTCTAATACGGTGTTCCATGGTGTGGTGCTGGGAAAATCTGTGTACCTGTTGGTAAGATAGCCCTGGATGTGGCTTTTGGGGACGAAACACGATTCGGTCGGAAAAACTAACCTTTGAGGTGGTGAAGATCCGGAGCCCGTATCATGCCTTGTTTGGGCGGCCGGCTTATGCCAAGTTCATGGCGCGGCCTTGTTATATCTACTTACAGCTCAAGATGTCGGGTTACAAGGGGACAATAACGGTTCATGGGGCCGAGGGTCACTTTGGAATGTGAGGAAGGTGATGCGGCTTATGCTGAGTCGGTACGTGCCACGGAGGAGTTGAAGTACTATAAGGACAATGTTGATCCGTGGATATGACCCTTTGAAGAAGCCAACTACTGAGCATGATTCGGATCTCAAGTTTAAATCGGCGGTGAGACCAAGCTTGTTGACTTCGTGCCTAGCGATTCGTCCAAGCAGTTCCTTTGTCGGTGCCAACTGGATCCCAAATAGGAAAGCGCTCATCGAGTTCATCCGTGAGAATCGGGACATTTTTGCATGGAAACCATCTGACATGCCAGGTGTACCGAGGGAACTCGCTGAGCACACTCTTAATGTGGATCCCAAGTTTAAATCGATGAAACAATTCCTCCGCCGGTTTAACGAAGAAAGGCGCAAGGCCATTGAGAGGAAGTGGCGAGGCTTTTGGCGGTGGCTTTATCATTGAGGTGTTCCATCGAGTGGCTTGCTAATCTGGTGCTGGTTCTTAAGAAAACGGCACTTGGTGTATGTGTGTGGATTACGAGATCTTAACAAGGCTTGTCCGGCGGATCCTTTTGCCCTCCCGCATTGACGGATCATTGATGCTTGGCGGGTTGTGGCGTTTGAGTTTTTGGATGCATACTCTGGATATCATCGAGATCAAAATGGCGGTTAAGGACCAGGAGAAGACAGCGTTTATTACTCCCTTTGGAGCCTTACGCTATGTATCTATGCCCTTCGTGCTCAAAAGTGCCCAAGCCACCTATCAGCGGTGTGTACTGAATTACTGCATAAGCAGATCGGCGCAATGTGCACTCCTATGCGGATGATATTGTAGTAAAGTCAAAGCGAAGGAGACGCTGGTGGATGATTTGAAGAAACCTTTGACAACTTGCGAGTTTACAAGATGATGCTTAATCGGCCAAGTGTGTCTTTGATGTTCGCGAGCAGGTTCTTGGGCTTCACGGTGTCTAACATAGGAATTGAGGCTAATCCGGAGAAGATTACGGCTATCACTTCCTGGCTAAACGAAGTGCATCAATGATGTTCAGCGTTTGGCGGGCGAATCGCCCTGCGAGCGGTTTATCGGCCGCCTCGGAGAGAAGGCCATCCTTTGTACCAATGGTGAGGAAGGCAGACCATTTTATGCGAGTCCGGCGCTTGATAAACATTTGAGGACTTGAAGCGGCAATTAGCCAATCCGCTTTGTTCTTGCAGCTCCGGTTGACAAAGAGCCACTATTATTATACATAGCAGCCAATGCTCGGGCGATTAAGCGTGGCTATTGTGGTGGAACGCAAGGAGGCGAGCAAGGAATATCCGGTTCAGTGGCGGTTTATTATATCAGCGAGGTGCTTATTGAATCCAAGCAAAGGAATCCGCATTGGCAGAAGCTGGTCTATGGTGTTTTCATGGCCAGTCGGAAGTTGAAATAGTATTTTCAAGGGCACCCCATCATAGTGGTTAGTTCAGCTCCCTTGGATGACATCATCTGAACCGGAGGTGGTCGGCGGATGCCAAGTGGGCTATAGAGCTTGGGCCACACGGATGAAGTATGTACCTCGGACGGCGGTGAAGTCTCAAGCACTTGTTGATTTCATCAATGATTGGACGGAGTTACAAGCACCAGAGGAGAAGCCGGATCACACATATTGGACTATTCATTTTGATGGATCCAGGCAATTGGAAGGCTCGGGGGCTGGAGTCGTATTAACTTCCCCACGAGGTGATAAGTTTTGTTATGTTCTCCGCTTAATGTTCCCTTGTACTAATAATGCAGCTGAGTACGAAGCCTTGCTCCATGGTCTCCGGATGGCTAAAGAGATGAACTTAAGCCGGGTTAAGTGCTTCGATGACTCGGACCTCGTGGCTCAACAGGTGTCTGGCACTTGGGATTCTAAGGACCCGCTCATGGCTGCATATCGTCGGGAAGTGGATAATATTGCGGGTTGCTTCAAGGGTTATCAAGTGGATCATGTGGACCTTGGAAGAATGAAGCGGCGGATGCTTTAAGCGGTTGGGTTCTCGGCGCAAACCGGTCCGCCTAATGTCTTTACGGGCGTGTTGCACAACCCGTCGATCCAGCTCGTGTGAAGCGGATTTGGCTATTCTGATCCGGAGGCTCAATTGGTGGCAACCTTGCATGCTATTCGGATTGGACAGTTCCTTATCTTATGTACATGAACCGGGGGGAGTTACCAGAGGATGAGATTCTAGCCAGGCAGATAGTCCGGCGATCCAAGTCTATGACGATTGTCAATGGTGAATTGCATCATTGCAGTGTATCAAGGGTGTTTCAACGTTGTGTTTCTCCTGAGGAAGGTTGTGAAATCTTAAGAGAAATCCATGAAGGGGATTGTGGACATCACGCCGGTTCAAAGTCTCTGGTGGCAAAAGCGTTTTGTCACGGGTTCTACTGGTTGACAACACATGCTGATGCGGAGGACTTGGTTAAACGGTGTGACGGATGTCAGAAATTTTCAAGGCGTGCTCATGTGCCGGCTCAGGAATTGAGGATGATCCCAATAACATGGCCGTTTGCAACTTGGGGGCTGGATATGGTCGGACCTTTTAAAAGATCCAAGGATAAGAAAACCCACCTTTTGGTGGCGGTTGACAAATTACCAAGTGGGTTGAAGCGGGAACTGTCGGCCAAGTGTGATGCAGCAACAGCGGTGCAATTCATCAAAAAGTGATTTTTCGGTTTGGCTTTCACACAGTATCATTCTTGACAATGGTACCAATTTATCCAAAGGCGCTATGAAGGAGTTACGTGAGCGTGAGCACATCCGACTTGACGTATAAATCTTTGGCACACCCAGTCAATGGACAGCGAGCGAGCTAATCAAGAGATCTTGCGAGGCATCAAACCCGGCTTATGGTCCCATTGCAAAGAACACCAGGATGTTGGGTTGAAGAGCTACCATCTATGCTATGGAGTATCAATACTCGCCAAACCGATCCACAGGATACACACATTTTCATGGTCTATGGAGCGAGGCGTTCTCCCTAGTGATATTCGCACGATTAGCCTCGTGTGACAGCTTATGTTGAAGCGGAACAATGAGACAACACGGCAAGGCGCTTTGGACCTATTGGACGAGGAGGCGTGATATAGCGGCTGCCCGTTCGGCGATTTATCGACAAGATCTTCGTTGCTATCACGATCGCGGGTTAGAACGAGAACTTTTCAAGGAGATTTGGTGCTTGACTCATCCAAGACCGAACAGATATGCACAAGTTATCCCCACCTTGGGAGGGACCTTTTGTGGTTAGCAAGAATCTGCTGTGGGGTCGTGCTATCTGATTGATATTCGAGAGCATCAAGACTCACGCACATCAGAGGAGGAGACCAACAAGCCGTGGAACATAGCTCATCTTCGGCCTTACTACACTTGAGCCGTCGGCTCTATCTATGTACATATCATGACAATGTATATATTATCTTTGATATAATAAAACCGGAGCCTCAGCTAAAGCGGGGTCTCTGTCTTTCTTATCATGCGTGGTTACATGGGTGGCTCTGTTTTTTATCTGACCTCCGGTTTACCCTTGACATTTGCTTTTATATATCACTTGGGGCCTTGGTGGTGTCGAACCAACGCGACACCTTTTGATAGGCGACAGCCACCGGATCACCAGGGACATGGTCAAGTCTGAACCGATCCGCCACTTGGTCGACCTAAGGCCACAAAATCACTTGGGGCTTGGTGAACCGAACCATTGCCACGCCTCTTGATCGGCATATATGCCACGAATCATTTGGGGACTGGCTGACTTGAATCATTGTCACTCCTATTGGGGCTTGGTCTGTCCGACCATGGTAACACCATCGATCAGCTCGATCTGACATATTTTTGCAAGCGGTTTTATCATTGCCTTTGCTTGCATGTTATTTTCATGGCTTGTTTGTTCTTTGTTTTTGTTGGATTTCTTTTATGTCAACAAACACCTTTTTTCCGTTTCAGCCGATGGATTTGATTCCCCTTTAATCCGGAGAAGTATGCCCGGTTTACCTTTTTCCTGTTAACATCATGGAGTAACAAGGGGGTTTGTATTGCCTCGGTACGGTTTATACGGGAGCTGTTTTCTCCCCCCTTATTGACGGTAATGGTTTATAAAACCTCCGCTTCAAAGCTTGGCTAAGCCAAGCTTCATGCCAATTTATGGCGGTATTTTGTATCACCTATTTGTTGCATTCTTGATACACATATCAAGATCATAAACCGTGGCGGTATAACCGCCACCAAGTTTAAATTTTTACGATTGCAGGAAATATGAATTGAAGTTTTTGAACAAAAGCTTGATGCTTATGCGAAAGCATATTCACGGCGAAGTATTAACTATCGTATTACAAGGCAGCACGGTGCCCAAATAAGATCATTGTTATTTTGGAAAGATGCCAAAAGCAGTTATCCAAACCGGCTTCGGTTCAAGCACGCTCCTCATCATCCGCCGCTTGACTTCCTCGTCTCTACCCATTGGCTGAAATCAGCGGTGGTCGATCGATTCCCATTAAAGCTTGGAAAACAGCCTCTTCATGGATTAGGGAAGGCGGTTCAATATCGAGGAGCATAAGTATGCTTACGGATTGGAGGGATCAGGTTCTCCACTTCAAGAGTTGGGGCAGGCACTCGTTTTTTCTGATCATTGTATTGCGCTTGATAATCGTCAAGTCGCCTCTTGACTAATCGACAAGCCGAGGTCACCTTTGCACGGTTTATTGCCCTCAAATCATCTTCGTTGAATTGAGCCATCTTCCTTGAGCTGGGATAGCCTTGAGCTGCTTCAGAGGGTGAAATCGGCACCCATGCTTTTGCGGATCAAAGGCGTTAATAGCTCCGGTTCGAGCAGCGGATTTTTCAGCTCCTCAATGCTGGTGGAAGCATCGACAACCTGTTAAGAGTGTCCTAGATTAAAGAGGGGGCCGGGTTGTTATGAGAGGCTGTGGTGATGATCCGCTTGGCTCCGGTATATAATTGTTCCACTAAGGTGTCGGCAGCCTTCAGTTTCTTCCGCACATCGTTTCCTAAGTGCCCGATGCGTGTGCCTACAACAATATAGGGACGGTCTCAAACCGGATTTACGCTACAGCAGGTTCAAATTATCACAGAAGTTAAAAGGAGCTTACCAAAAATCGCAGCGGTCATGGAGTGTATTTGCCGCTTTACGGCCGTCAGTTCATCCACCACCGGTTTAAGGGCAGCTTCAGCATTTTCCACTCTTTTGGATAAAGCGGCCATATCAGTGACCCAATCAGCCCGCCCTTTCTTGAAGCCTTCCTTCAACTGTTCAGTGATGTTCAAGGCGCTGGTTAAAACTTCCTTTGCCTTGTCTATTTCAGCTTGTTGGGTTTTCAAGGCCTCCTGCAAATCGGCAATCCGGTCCTCCTTGATTCTCACCTCAGCCTGCATGCAGACAGCGTTTAGCTTTACGCAAGCGGTCCAAGAAATTGAATTATCAACCACATAACAAAGTTATATGCCTGATACTTGGGGGCTAATGCACCTTCAATTTTCATAAGTTACTAGATTGAAAAGTCCCAAGCTCAATACAGGTATTCAACTTGGCACTTGGGGGCTAATGGCTATTTGATCAAATTATGTTCTAAGGATAGTTTTCTGTCCGAGCCCCGGTCTACTTATGTTAAGTTAAATCGGCCCTTGGGGGCTATATTGATGGATTTCAAAAGTGTTAAGGATCATATTCAAGTCCCGGTTTGATCAAGTTTACAAACCGGCCCTTGGGGCTAGGAGGATTGATACAATGGCAGTAACTAAAGAACTGAGTTACCTCAAATTTATCCCTCATCATCTTGACCAGGCCAGCTTCACAATCACGGCTAGTATAAAGCCGGTTTAAATAGCCGGAATGAAGATCTTGGGCACTCAGAGTAGCATATGTCTCCAGTTCAACATCCCATTTTCCTTTGTTCAGAGCGGAAAAATCCTCTTTTACGGTATGCTGGTTAAGGTGGCGAGATTCCCGGTTCAAAGCGGCCTACACCGTAATCCAGCGTCATCATCTTTGGACTCGGCGGTTTGTGTGGGTGCGGCGGTTTGTCGGCGACGTAGGATTTCTCAATCCGGACGGAGCTGGCGGTAGTCGGCATAGGCTGAAGTGTTAATAGGCCTCTCTTCGGGAATTGCATCGTCTTGCAAAGGAGGATCATTGGGGATATCTTGAGAACAAACGCTTCAAGATCTGGCACTTTGTTATATTCTGGGGCGGCATCTTCTTCAGCCGCTTTATCCAGGCGGGCCTTCTTGCTTGGTTTAGGTTTGGCCCTGAAAGAAAAACAAAGAGTCAAGGAGCAGCATAAGCCATTACACAGTATAATGGAAGCGTATGTTCAGCTTAGCTTACCCAAGAACCGTTTTCAATGGAGGCAGCTGAGTGGTCGACGATTCACCAGAAGATGAATGAGAAGTAACCTGATAATCGGAGTCGGATTGATTAAGAGGTTTATGGAAGAAACCCGCTTTAGGATTTAAATCAATAAAAAGGTCGAGACCTCGGATGGCGTTTTCGAACCGGACTGTTTGGTAAACCGGCGGAGGTAACTACCTAGCCACTATGCCGGGTTGTGCGGCGAGCTTCATGTTGCTGAGTCTTCATAAGAAATTTGGGATCCAAATAAGCAAGAGGATGAGAAAATTTAACTTTTCGGTTTGCCTTGCAAAATTTTGGCAAAGGCAAGGTTTCTGAATCGGAAGAGAGAACAGTTACCTCAGGGACGTCCGAATTGCTGGCTTCAGCGTCGTCCTGACAAGCATCATCATCAATAAGGCGTGTAAAAAGTAAGCCAAGTGAATCAAGTTCTACCTCAAGGTACGGGTTACCCACATCATCATCAATAGCTGGATCAGATGAAGCAGTGGTTTTTCTCTTATGAGCTGGTTTCTTGATAACCTTGGTCTTGGGCCGGGTTAACCGCCCTGCCTTCTCTGTTTTGTCTTGTGGAAGCTTCTTACACCAAAACGGATTATCACCCTGGATCAGGAGTAATTAAATGTCGAATGATAAAAGCGATATGAGTTCAACAATAAAGCAACTAAAATCTTACGGCTGGCGGTTTATTTGAGTGGTGCGATGAGAAGCGAGACGGTTTGAGCACAGAGGTGCTCCGGTTCATTCAACATCTTCTTTACAGAATCTGTGACTTCATCGTCGGAGAGTTGGATTTTAGTGTGTCGGAGTGGGTCATCAACGCTACCAGTGTACTTGCACATCAAACCGGGGCGCCGGCTCAGAGGCAGTATGCTCCATGATATCCAACAACGTGCAAGGTCTATTCCCGTTAAACCTTTGGCCATAAAGGCTCGGAGCTTGGACAGTTGCGGAGCATATTTACTTCTTTCCTTGGCGCTTAGTCCTTGTGGAAAAGGGTGAGTGTTGCTGAGCCGTTCCGGACGGAAGCCACGCAAGGGATTTTCACTCTCAGGAGAGGTATCCTTGCAATAAAACCAAGTTGCATTCCACTCCTTGGGGTGGGTATGGAGTTTGACATGGGGATAAGTGATTTCTTTCCTCTTCTGAATGGCCATACCGCCCAATTCAGTATTGGGGCCATCGGTAAATTCAGTGCGACGGTTTAAATGGAAGAGATCTCTAAACAACTCAACTGAAGGCTCCTCTTGAAGGTATACCTCAGAAAGTACTTGAAAGTGACATAGATTGGTGACGGAATTGGGGCCAATATCCTGTGGGCGGAGTTGAAAGTTGGCTAACACATCCCGGTCAAACTTAGAACCGGGCGGTTTGAAGCCCCGGGCCAAGTGATCTGCGAAGACCACAACCTCTCCTTCCTGGGGTGTGGGAGGACATTCATCTCCAGGAACCCTCCAATGGATCGTATCTTTATTGTCTAAGCGCCGATCAGGACTAGATCATCAAGCGAGATTACATGTGACGCGAGAGGAACCCAATTGCACTCATATACTTGTTTGGCCATGGCGAGATATACAAGAAATAGGTGATCCGGTTTAAGAATATCTTTGGATAAAGGTGCTGATCTAAAACTACGATAAACGGAGGTAATACCTATAAACGGTCTTCTACAATGCGGCATCATATGGATTACGGCGGTTCAACGAGGGACTAATGGTATATACGGTTTAGCAACTTTTTTCTATGGTAAGTTAAACCGCCTGACCTAAGCATCGGAGGCAATTGAAGCTATGGACAACTAGGTATACAGAAATAGGTTCCACAAGATCTTATTACAGCCGCGGATCTACAACGAGCTCATAAAAACAGAAAATATTCCGAAGAGTAAGGCGGAACGGAAGTGAATCATTGAGCGGGTATGTGCGTGAGATCTATGGACTTAGATGTGAAATTACAGGCGAATGCTTAAGGATTACTACTAAACACAGCAGGGGTTCACAGATTCATTCAAGAGCCAGAGAACAAGTATGAGCAGGCGATGAACACGGCACGAACATGGAACCCTAAGAATAGATCTAGGTCAAGAAGAAGAGAAAGCCTACCGGAAACGGAGAAGATGTGGAAAGATACCACAATGCTATAGTGCGTTCGAGGTTGATCAATGCCCAAGACGAGGCGAGATGTCGACGGCGGTGGCGAAGCTCAAGGCTGGCGGCGAGGAAGACGAGAAGAAGGGACGAAGGAAAGGAAAGAAATGACCCTTCGGTCTTATTTATAAAGCGACGAGCTAGGTCAAACGCAGCGGATCCGAGGAGCTATTGTTAAAAGAGGCGTTATAAATGACAAATTTTATGATGACGTCATGCGGTTTCTGACAACGAAATGATGACGGCATGGCGGTTTACCAATTACCAGAAGATGTCCAAGACACAAGATTTTGTGAAGGATTGACATGAACCAGTTCAAATCAATCTGGGGCCTAATGTTGGGGATATTACCCCTAGGTGTAAACCGGCTTACTTGGGCCGGGTTAGCTTCATTAGTGGTATAAGAAGATGAAGGCCCAAGGCCTATAGTCGGTTTAGAATCTATAGCCGTAAACCGGCCTGATGTATAACTTGTATTGTAAGTTAGGAATAGAGAGATACCAACCGGGATACGAGTATGAACCGGTTGGGACTCTATGGACCGACGGGCGTCACCCGTGTATATAAGGGGATGACCCGGCGGCGTTTCAAGACAGACAACCACAACTCGAGCCTAGGCGAAGCTTGTTGCTCCCTAGCCATCGAGACCACATCAATTCCATCACAACTAGACGTAGGCTTTTACCTTCATCGAAGGGGCCGAACTAGTATAAAACCCTCGTGTCTTTGTGTCTGCTTTAACCCCTTCAAGTAAACTCGTAGCGATGGCTCCACGACTAAGTCCTTTCACTAGGACATCTGCCATGACAAATCCACGATAGGGTTCGTTAATCGTTGAAATCACTCCGGGACCCCAAAACAGTAAGTAATAGTCCAAGAAGCGGGCCAGAATTGGCCAAAACTGTGAGTGTTGATAGCGGACACGTCGCGCACCTTGGGGTTCAACAACTATGGAAATCGCCGGGACCCCAAAGCGGTTAGTAATAGTCCATGAAGCGGGCGAGAATCGGCCAAAACCGCGAGTCTTGATGGTAGCACGTAAATGCACCACGAGGTTAAATCAATCGTTGAAATCACTCCGGGACCCCAAAACAGTGAGTAATATTCCAAGAAGCAGGCCAAAACTATGACTGTTGATGACCGACAGGTAAACGCACCTTGGGGTTCAACGAGTATGGAAATTGCTTCGGGACCCCAAAACGGTGAGTAATAGTCCATGAAACGGGCCAGAATAGGCCAAAACCGCGAGTGCAAATGACCGACACGTAATCGCACCACGGGGTTCGTCAATCGTTGAAATCACTCCGGGACCCCAAAACAGTGAGTAATAGTCCAAGAAACGGGCCAGAATCGGCCAAAACTTTGAGGGTTGATGACCGACACGTAAACGCACCTTGGGGTTCAACAACTACGGAAATCGCTTAGAGACCCCAAAACGGTGAGTAATAGTCCATGAAACGGGCCAGAATCGGCCAACACCGTGAGTGCTGATGACCGACGCTTAATCGCACCACGGGGTTCGTCAATCGTTGAGATCACTCTGGGACCCCAAAACAGTGAGTAATAGTCCAAGAAGCGGGCCAGAATCGGCCAAAACTGTGAGTGTTCATGACCGACACATAAACGCACCTTGGGGTTCAACAAATATGGAAATCGCTTCGGGACCCCAAAACGGTGAGTAATAGTCCATGAAATGGCCCAGAATTGGTGAAAACCGCGAGTGCTGATCACCGACATGTAAACGCACCACGGGTTTCTTTTTCGTTGAAATCACTCCGGGACCCCAAAACAGTGAGTAATAGTCCAAGAAGCGGGCCAGAATCAGCCAAAACTGTGAGTTTTGATGACCGACACATAAACGCAGCTTGGGGTTCAACAACTATGGAAATCGCTTCGGGACCCCAAAACGGTGAGTAATAGTCCATGAAATGGGCCAGAATTGGTGAAAACCGCGAGTGCTGATGACCGACACATAAACGCACCGCGGGGTTCGTCAATCATTGAAATCACTCCGGGACCCGAAAACAGTGAGTAATAGTCCAAGAAGCGGTCCTGAATCGGCTAAAACTATGAGTGTTGATGACCGACACATAAATGCACCTTGGGGTTCAACAACTATGGAAATCGCTTCAGGACCACAAAACGGTGAGTAATAGTCCATGAAACGGTCCAGAATCGGCCAAAACCGCGAGTGCTGATGACCGACACGTAATCACACCACGGGGTTCTTTAATCGTTGAAATCACTCTGGGACCCCAAAACAGTGACTAATAGTCCAAGAAGCGGGCCAGAATCGGCCAAAACTTTGAGTGTTGATGACCGACACTTAAACGCACCTTGGGGTTCAACAATTATGGAAATCACTTCAGGGCCCCAAAACGGTTAGTAATAGTCCATGAAACGGGCTAGAATCGGCCAAACCCGCCAGTGCTGATGACCGACATGTAATCGCATCATGGGGTTCGTCAATCGTTGAAATCACTCCGGGACCCCAAAATAGTGAGTAATAGGCCAAGAAGCGGGCCAGAATCGGCCAAAACTGTGAGTGTTGATGACCGACACATAAACGCACCTTGGGGCTCAACAACTATGGAAATCGCTTCGGGACCCCAAAATGGTAAGTAATAGTCCATGAAACGGGCCAGAATCGGCCAACACCGCGAGTGCTGATGACCTACATGTAAACACACCACCGGGTTCATCAATTGTTGAAATCACTCTCGGACCCCAAAACAGTGAGTAATAGTCCAAGAAGCGGGCCAGAATTGGCCAAACCTATGAGTGTTGATGACCGACACGTAAATGCACCTTGGGGTTCAACAACTATGGAAATCGCTTCGGGACACCAAAAGGGTTAGTAATAGTCCATGAACCGGGTCAGAATCGGCCAAAACCGCGAGTGCTGATGACCGACACGTAAACGCACCACAGGGTTCGTTAATCGTTGAAATCACTCCGGGACCGCAAAACAGTGAGTATTAGTCCAAGAAGCAGCCCAGAATCGGCCAAAACTGTGAGTGTTGATGACCGACACGTAATCACACCTTGGGGTTCTACAACTATGGAAATCGCTTCGGCACCCCAAAATGGTGAGTAATAGTCCATGAAACGGGCCAGAATCGGCCAAAACTGCGAGTGCTGATGACCGACACATAAACGCACCACGGGGTTCGTAAATTGTTGAAATCACTGCAGGACCCCAAAACAGTAAGTAATAGTCCAAGAAGCGGGCCAGAATTGGCCAAAACTGTGAGTGTTGATGACCGACACGTCGCGCACCTTGAGGGTTCAACAACTATGGAAATCGCAGGGACCCCAAAGCGGTTAGTAATAGTCCATGAAACGGGCGAGAATCGGCCAAAACCGCGAAATCTTGAGGACCGACCGTAATCGCACCACGGGTTCGTCAATCGTTGAAATCACTCGGGACCCCAAAAGCGGTGAGTAATAGTCAAAAGCGGGCCAGAATCGGCCAAAACTTTGAGTTTTGATGACCGACACGTAAACGCACCTTGGGGTTCAACAACTATGGAAATCGCTTAGAGACCCCAAAACGGTGAGTAATAGTCCATGAAACGGGCCAGAATCGGCCAACACCGTGAGTGCTGATGACCGATGCTTAATCGCACCACGGGGTTCGTCAATCATTGAGATAACTCTGGGACCCCAAAACAGTGAGTAATAGTCCAAGAAGCGGGCCAGAATCGGCCAAAACTGTGAGTGTTGATGACTGACACATAAATGCACCTTGGGGTTCAACAACTATGGAAATCGTTTCAGGACCCCAAAATGGTGAGTAATAGTCCATGAAATGGTCCAGAATCGGTGAAAACCGCGAGTGCTGATCACCGACATGTAAACGCACCACGGGGTTCGTTTATCGTTGAAATAACTCAGGGACCCCAAAACAGTGAGTAATAGTCCAAGAAGCGGGCGAGAATCAGCCAAAGCGTGAGTTTTGATGGCCAAACACATAAGCGCAACAGGGTTCAACAACTATGGAAATCGCCCGGGACCACAAAGCGGTGAGTAATAGTCCATGAAATGGTCCACAATCGGCCAAAACGCGAGTCTTGATGGCCAACACGTAATCGCACCACAGGGTTAAATCAACCGTTAAAATCACTCCGGGACCCCAAAATAGTGAATAATAGTCAAAAGCGGGCGAATCGGCCAAAACTTTGAGTGTTGATGGCCGACGCCGCGCACCTTAGGGTTCAACAATTATGGAAATCGCCGGGGCCCCGAGCGGTTAGTAATAGTCCATGAAATGGGCGAATCGGCAGACCCGCGGTGTTGATGGCCG
The DNA here is from genome assembly GCA_021437245.1 of Aegilops speltoides. NCBI lineage: Eukaryota > Viridiplantae > Streptophyta > Magnoliopsida > Poales > Poaceae > Aegilops > Aegilops speltoides. Next base: position 150,395 of record JAHHZJ010000125.1, read on the forward strand.
AGCATGTAATCGCATCACGGGGTTCGTCAATCATTGAAATCACTCCGGGACCCTAAAGCGGTGAGTAATAGTCCAAAAGCGGGCGAATCGGCCAAAGCGTGAGTGTTGATGGCCAGACACATAAGCGCACCTTAGGGTTCAACAACTATGAAATCGCCGGGAACACAAAGCGGTGAGTAATAGTCCATGAAGCGGGCGAATCGGCCAACACATGATCTTGATGATCGACATATAAGATGACCGACACTTAAACGCACCTTGGGGTTCAACAACTATGGAAATCGCCGGGACACCAAAGCGGTGAGTAATAGTCCATGAAACGGGCCAGAATCGCCAAAACCGCGAAAGTGATGACCGACACGTAACGCACCACGGGTTAAATAGAAATTGTTGAAATCACTCGGGACCGCAAAACAGTGAGTAATAGTCCAAGCGGGCCTTAATCGCCAAAACTGTGGAGTGTTGATGACCGACACGTAATCACACCTTGGGGTTCTACAACTATGGAAATCGCTCGCACCCCAAAATGGTGAGTAATAGTCCATGAAGCGGGCGAGAATCCGCCAAAATCGCGAAAAGTGATGACCGACACATAAACGCACCACGGGTTCAGAATCGTTGAAATCACTCCGGACCCCAAAACAGTGAGTATTAGTCCAAGAAGCGGCCCAGAATCGGCCAAAACTGTGAGTGTTGATGACCGACACGTAAACGCACCTTGGGGTTCAAAAACTATGGAAATCGCCAGACCCCAAAACGGTGAGTAATAGTCCATGAACGGGCCGAATCGCCAAAACCGCGAAAGTGCCGATGACCGACACGTAATCGCACCACGGGTTCACAACCGTTGAAATCACCCAGACCCCAAAATAGTGAGTAATAGTCCAAGAAACGGGCCAGAATCGGCCAAAACTTTGAGTTTTGATGACCGACACGTAAACGCACCTTGGGGTTCAACAACTATGGAAATCGCTTAGAGACCCCAAAACGGTGAGTAATAGTCCATGAAACGGGCCAGAATCGGCCAACACCGTGAGTGCTGATGACCGATCGCACCACGGGTTCAGTCAATCATTGCACTCTGGGACCCCGTGAGTAATAGTCCAAGAACGGGCAATCGCCAAAACTTTGAGTTTTGATAACGCACCTTGGGGTTCAACAACTATGGAAATCCTTAAGACCCCAAAACGGTGAGTAATAGTCCATGAAGCGGGCCGAATCGCCAAAACCGTGAGTGTTGATGATCGACACATAATCGCATCGGTGAGTAATAGTCCCGCGAAATCGGTGCCGCGATCACCGACATGTAAACGCACCACGGGTTCGCTTATCGCTGAAATAACTCAGGACCCCAAAACAGTGAGTAATAGTCCAAGAAGCGGGCTGTAATCAGCCAAATCGTGAGTTTTGATGACCGACACATAAACGCAGCTTGGGGTTCAACAACTATGGAAATCGCTTCAGACCACAAAACGGTGAGTAATAGTCCATGAAATGGTCCACAGCCAAAACCGCGAAAGTTGATGACCGACACGTAATCGCACCACGGGACAACCGTTAAAATCGCAGACCCCAAAATAGTGAATAATAGTTCGAATCGCCAAAACTTTGAGTGTTGATGACCGACACTTAAACGCACTTTGGGGTTCAACAATTATGGAAATCGCCGGGCCCCGTAACGGTTAGTAATAGTCCATGAAATGGGCGATGATCGACATGTAAACGCACCACGGGGTTCATCAATTGTTGAAATCACTCTACGACCCCAAAATAGTGAGTAATAGTCCAAGAAGCGGGCCAGAATTGGCCAAACTTATGAGTGTTGATGACCGACACGTAAATGCACGTTGGGGTTCAACAACTATGGAAATCGCTTCGGGATCCCAAAAGGGTTAGTAATAGTCCATGAACCGGGCCAGAATCGGCCAAAACCGCGAGTGCTGATGACCGACACGTAAAGGCACCACGGGGTTTGTTAATCGTTGAAATCACTCCGGGACCGCAAAACAGTGAGTTTTAGTCCAAGAAGCGGCCCAGAATCGGCGAAAACTGTGAGTGTTGATGACCGACACGTAAACGCACCTTGGGGTTCTAAAACTATGGAAATCGCTTCGGGACCCCAAAACGGTGAGTAATAGTGCATGAAACGGGCCAGAATCGGCCAAAACCGCGAAATCTTGATGGCCGACACATACGCGCACTACGGGTTAAATAAATTGTTGAAATCACTGCAGGACCCCAAAACAGTAAGTAATAGTCCAAGAAGCGGGCCAGAATTGGCCAAAACTGTGAGTGTTGATGACCGACACGTAAACGCACCTTGGGGTTCAACAACTATGGAAATCGCTTGGGGACCCCAAAACGGTTAGTAATAGTCCATGAAACGGGCCAGAATCGGCCAAAACCGCGAGTGCTGAGGACCGACACGTAATCGCACCACGGGGTTCGTCAATCGTTGAAATCACTCCGGGACCCCAAAACAGTGAGTAATAGTCCAAGAAACGGGCCAGAATCGGCCAAAACTTTGAGTTTTGATGACCGACACGTAAACGCACCTTGGGGTTCAACAACTATGGAAATCGCTTAGAGACCCCAAAACGGTGAGTAATAGTCCATGAAACGGGCCAGAATCGGCCAACACCGTGAGTGCTGATGACCGATGCTTAATCGCACCACGGGTTAAATCAATCATTGAGATAACTCTGGGACCCCAAAGCGGTGAGTAATAGTCCAAGAAGCGGGCCGAATCGCCAAAAGCGTGAGTGTTGATGGTGACACATAAATGCACCTTGGGGTTCAACAACTATGGAAATCGTTTCAGGACCCCAAAACGGTGAGTAATAGTCCATGAAATGGTCCAGAATCGGTGAAAACCGCGAGTGCTGATCACCGACATGTAAACGCACCACGGGGTTCGTTTATCGTTGAAATAACTCAGGGACCCCAAAACAGTGAGTAATAGTCCAAGAAGCGGGCCAGAATCAGCCAAAACTGTGAGTTTTGATGACCGACACATAAACGCAGCTTGGGGTTCAACAACTATGGAAATCGCTTCAGGACCACAAAACGGTGAGTAATAGTCCATGAAATGGTCCACAATCGGCCAAAACCGCGAGTGCTGATGACCGACACGTAATCGCACCACGGGGTTCGTCAACCGTTAAAATCACTCCAGGACCCCAAAATAGTGAATAATAGTCCAAGAAGCGGGCCAGAATCGGCCAAAACTTTGAGTGTTGATGACCGACACTTAAACGCACCTTGGGGTTCAACAATTATGGAAATCGCTTCGGGGCCCCAGAACGGTTAGTAATAGTCCATGAAATGGGCCAGAATCGGCCAGACCCGCCAGTGTTGATGACCGACATGTAATCGCATCACGGGGTTCGTCAATCATTGAAATCACTCCGGGACCCTAAAACAGTGAGTAATAGTCCAAGAAGCGGGCCAGAATCGGCCAAAACTGTGAGTGTTGATGACCGACACATAAACGCACCTTGGGGTTCAACAACTATGGAAATCGCTTCGGGAACACAAAACGGTGAGTAATAGTCCATGAAACGGGCCAGAATCGGCCAACACCGCGAGTGCTGATGATCGACATGTAAACGCACCACGGGGTTCATCAATTGTTGAAATCACTCTACGACCCCAAAATAGTGAGTAATAGTCCAAGAAGCGGGCCAGAATTGGCCAAACTTATGAGTGTTGATGACCGACACGTAAATGCACGTTGGGGTTCAACAACTATGGAAATCGCTTCGGGATCCCAAAAGGGTTAGTAATAGTCCATGAACCGGGCCAGAATCGGCCAAAACCGCGAGTGCTGATGACCGACACGTAAAGGCACCACGGGGTTTGTTAATCGTTGAAATCACTCCGGGACCGCAAAACAGTGAGTTTTAGTCCAAGCGGCCCGAATCGCGAAAGCTGTGAGTGTTGATGGCCGACACGTAAACGCACCTTGGGGTTCTAAAACTATGGAAATCGCTTCGGGACCCCAAAACGGTGAGTAATAGTGCATGAAACGGGCCAGAATCGGCCAAAACCGCGAGTGCTGATGACCGACACATAAACGCACCACGGGGTTTGTTAATCGTTGAAATCACTCCGGGACCCCAAAACAGTAAGTAATAGTCCAAGAAGCGGGCCAGAATTGGCCAAAACTGAGAGTGTTGATGACCGACACGAAAACGCACCTTGGGGTTCAAAAACTATGGAAATCGCTTCGGGACCGCAAAACGGTTAGTAATAGTCCATGAAACGGGCCAGAATCGGCCAAAACCGCGAGTGCTGATGACAGACATGTAATTGCACCACTGGGTTCGTCAATCGTTGAAATCACTCTATGACCCCGAAACAGTGAGTAATAGTCCAAGAAGCGGGCCAAAATCGGCCAAAACTGTGAGTGTTGATGACCGACACGTAAACGCACCTTGGGGTTTAACAACTATGGAAATCACTTCGTGACCCCAAAACGGTGAGTAATAGTCCATGAAACGGCCCAGAATCGGCCAAAACCACGAGTGCTAATGACTGACACGTAATCGCACCACGGGGTTCGTCAATCGTTGAAATCACTCCGGGACCCCAAAACAGTGAGTAATAGTCCAAGAAACGGGCCAGAATCGGCCAAAACTTTGAGTGTTGATGACCGACACGTAAACGTACCTTGGGGTTCAACAACTATGGAACTCGCTTAGAGACCCCAAAACGGTGAGTAATAGTCCATGAAACGGGCCAGAATCGGCCAACACCGTGAGTGTTGATGACCAACGCTTAATCGCACCACGGGGTTCGCCAATCGTTGAGATCACTCTGGGACCCCAAAACAGTGAGTAATATTCCAAGAAGCGGGCCAGAATCGGCCAAAACTGTGAGTGTTGATGACCAACACATAAACGCACCTTGGGGTTCAACAACTATGGAAATCGCTTCGGGACCCCAAAACGGTGAGTAATAGTCCATGAAATGGGCCAGAATTGGTGAAAACCGCGACTGCTGATCACCGACATGTAAACGCACCACGGGGTTCGTTTATCGTTGAAATCACTCCGGGACCCCAAAACAGTGAGTAATAGTCCAAGAAGCGGGCCAGAATCGGCCAAAACTGTGAGTTTTGACGACCGACACATAAACGCACCTTGGGGTTCAACAACTATGGAAATCACTTCGGGACCCCAAAACAGTGAGTAATAGTCCATGAAATGGGCCAGAATCGGTGAAAACCTTGAGTGCCGATGACCGACACGTAAACGCACCGTGGGGTTCGTCAATCATTGAAATCACTCCGGGACCCCAAAAAAGTGAGTAATAGTCCAAGCAGCGGTCCTGAATCGGCCAAAACTATGAGTGTTGATGACCGACACATAAATGCACCTTGGGGTTCAACAACTATGGAAATCACTTCAGGACCACAAACGGTGAGTAATAGTCCATGAAACGGTCCAAAATCGGCCAAAACCGCGAGTGCTGATGACCGACACGTAATCGCACCAAGGGGTTCGTCAATCGTTGAAATCACTCCGGGACCCCAAAACAGTGACTAATAGTCCAAGAAGCGGGCCAGAATCGGCCAAAACTGTGAGTGTTGATGACCGACACGTAAATGCACCATTGGGTTCAACAACTATGGAAATCGCTTCGGGACCCCAAAACGGTAAGTAATAGTCCATGAAACGGGACAGAATCGGCCAAAACCGCGAGTGCTGATGACCGACATGTAAACGCACCACGGGGTTCATCAATCATTGAAATCTCTCTGGGACCCCAAAACAGTGAGTAATAGTCCAAGAAGCGGGCCAGAATTGGCCAAACCTATGAGTGTTGATGACCGACACGTAAATGCACCTTGGGGTTCAACAACTATGGAAATCGCTTCGGGACCCCAAAACGGTTAGTAATGGTCCATGAAACGGGCCAGAATCGGCCAAAACTGCGAATGCTGATGATCGGCACGTAAACGCACAACGGGGTTCGTTAATCGTTGAAATCACTCCGGGACCGCAAAACAGTGAGTATTAGTGCAAGAAGCGGCCCAGAATCGGCCAAAACTGTGAGTGTTGATGACCGACACGTAAACGCACCTTGGGGTTCTACAACTATGGAAATCGCTTCGGGACCCCAAAACGGTTAGTAATCGTCCATGAAACGGGCCAGAATCAGCCAAAACCGCGAGTGTTGATGACCGACACGTAAATGCACCACAGGGTTCGTCAATCGTTGAAATCACTCCGGGACCCCAAAGCGGTGAGTAATAATCAAGAAGCGGGCGAATCGCCAAAAGCGTGAGTGTTGATGGCCGACACGTAAGCGCACGTTGGGGTTCAACAACTATGGAAATCGCTTTGGGACCCCAAAGCGGTGAGTAATAGTCCATGAACGGGCCAGATCGGCCAAAACCGCGAAATCTTGATGGCCAAACGCATAAGCGCACCACGGGGTTCGTTAATCGTTGAAATCACTCCGGGACCCCAAAACAGTGAGTAATAGTCCAAGAATCGGGCCAGAATCGGCCAAAACTGTGAGTGTTGATGACCGACACATAAACGCACCTTGGGGTTCAACAACTATGGAAATCGCTTCGGGACCCCAAAACGGTGAGTAATAGTCTATGAAACGGGCCAGAATATGCCAAAACCACGAGTGTTGATGACCGACACGTAAACGCACCACGGGTGTTGGGGATATAACTATTGGTATGACCCACCCAGGAGGGGCCGGGTTATATTTACAAATATTCCTGAAGCCCAAGACCAAGGATAGAGATGGTGGTTCAGTTAAGGGCCTGAAGCCCAGAGGCGGCTTAAGGACCGTAGTGATAAACCGTCATATGTGCATGACTTGTATTGTAAGGCAAGAATAGTTAAGAGACCGAGCCGGACACTGTTTATGAGTCGTCCGGGACTCTATAAGCCGCTGGGTGTCGATCTCTGTATATAAGGGGATGACCCGGCAGCGGTTCAGGACAAGCGACATCGACTCGAGAGCTAGGTCAAGCGATTTGCTCCCTGGTAATTGAGACATAAGCAATCCCACTCAAAACTGGATCGTAGGCTTTTACCTTCACCGTAAGGGGCCGAACCAGTATAACCCTCGTGTCCTTTGTCTCGATTAACCCATTTAAGCTTCCTAGTGGCAATGGCTCCATGACTAAGTCCTTTCACTAGGACATCTGCCGGGACAATTCCACGACAGTTGGCGCCCACCATGGGTCCAGCGCATAGTGGATTTGAGTTCTTGAAGGGTAGCTTCGAAGGGCTCAAGGGCTACGCTGTGGGCCGGATGACTAAGAGTCGTCGCGGCAAGCTCTACATCGACGACGCGGGCTGGGGCCCCGACGCCGGCTCAATCGAGTACGGGTATCGGGTCCCCTTTGGCGGCAATCATGTCTTCATCGGCAAGATCGGCGATCCGGGCCCTGAGCCGGATATCTGCATGGACCTTGTCGAGACGGCCCAGCGTGCGAGACCCGCCCGGGCTCTACCTGCTGTGAAGCGTGCCTTCATGGGATGCATCCACGGAGGGTTCTCTGAAGGATCTGCATCAGGCGATGAGACGGCCGTCTATTCTGATGGTGAGTCATCCACGGGCGAGACAATTCGTTGTATCTACTGCAAGACGGCCGGCTTGGGGGTTGTTCTGATGGCAGCAATATTCTGGATTTCCTTGAGCCGCCGAGCAGCGTCGGAATCTTCATGGCCGGCACACAACCTATTCAAGACTCCACAACTGCGGCAGCAATAACCTCCGGGTCAGCAGCAGCCGCGGCAGGAGGCCCTGTGCGCTCGCCGGCTTAGGTGTTGTTAGATCTTACGGACAAGATGACCGCTCTGTTAACCGATGTGGTCAACCCGGCGGATCGAGCTCAACATGATGCGGAAGTGGCGCAGTTAAAGCTGGATATAGTGTAGGCTAAGGAGGACCTGGCGGCAAGACATGTTAGGATGACCGCAGAGCGGGCGGCTCTGACGCCTGAGCTCGGTGAGTTCAGTCTGAACTTTCCGGCTCACGCGAGATCGAGCAGCGTGGAATGAGGTCATGAGAAGAAGATATCAGAAGACTCAGTCTTGGCTCCCTTCGGTTTATGATCCTCGGAACCTCTTCCACACACCCAGTGCAGGGCCCAGTAACCCGCCAGAGATAGACCGGGTTGCGACACCCGGGAAGAACATGACTAGGGCGGCAGCACGACTGGCGGCTCTGCTGATGGATGGCGTCTCTCCAACAGCGGTTGAAACCCGTCGGGTCAGAGAACTTCAGACGGCCTTAGCATAGCAGGAGGCGTACTCATATATCCGGGACATGATTCATTCAACCTTTCGTCCGAGCCGAAGCCCGAGTTATAGCAGGCACATGGACTCAGCGACCGTTTCAAACAATGTCCGGCGTCGTTACCAGCCAGGCGGGTATGACCCTGTGTGCAATGGAGCCTTTAACTTGGGGGATCAAGATAGAATACGTCAAGAGGTTGAGCGGGCGGCTCAGCAGGCGGCTCAGCTGACGGCTTACCAGCCTTACCCGGTTTTATCCGACGACTTCTATTGAGGCAGGCGTAGCCACCAGGACCGGAGGTGTCCCCTTTCTGGTGCCGGCTCTACGTAACGAGTGTTTGCCCAAGGATTTCAAGGGACCTAGGAAGGTGCCTAATTATACGACCAACTTACAGCCCAGGGCATGGGTTGAAAGTTATGAGATGGCTATCGAGTTACTGGAGGTCAGTGATGCTGCGATGACCAAGTACTTCACCATGATGTTGGATGGGACCGCCTGCACTTGGTTGAAAAGCCTGCCGCCTAATTCAATCATTTCACGGGCAGAGTTAAAAGCCCGGTTTATTCAGAACTTCAAGGCTACATGCAAGCAGCCCATGTCAAATGAGGATTTGACTAGTTGCAAGCAGGAGGAGGGCGAGTCCACAACCCATTGGGTGCGCCGGGTTAAGGCCATAATACATTCGTTTGATAAGATGGATGCCGGCTCTGCAGTCTTAATGTTGGAGAAAAATTGCCGTTTTTTGCCTCTGAAGATGAAGCTAGGGCAACTCAAGCGCGATTGCAATGATATGGGTACGCTGATGGCGGCTCTGGTCAAGTACGCCAACTCTGATAGTACCAAGGATCCCAAGTCTGATGATGAAATGACAGGGAAGGGAAAGAAGAATGGCAATGGCAAGGGCCCTCAGCATAACCTGGCAAATCAAGGAGGTAATAAACGTAAGGCTGATGATAGTTTCGAGTTTGTGGCTAACACTAATGTGCAGGGCAACAACCAACGATGCAAGGGGAGACCACCTCCCCAGTCTGGCGGGTCAGGCCCCACGCTTGAGCAGTTACTAAATGAGCCCTGTCCGAGGCACGACACTCAGCAGGAGTCGGCTGCTCATCTATGGAAGGACTGCATGATCATGAAGGCTTTCAAGAATTCCAACATGTTCGACAGTAATAATGGGCAGGGTGGTGATGTCTACTACACAACCTTCTTTTTGTAGACGTTGTTGGGCCTGCAAGTGCACAGGTTTGTAGGACAGTAGCAAATTTCCCTCAAGTGGATGACCTAAGGTTTATCAATCCGTGGGAGGCGTAGGATGAAGCTGGTCTCTCTCAAGCAACCCTGCAACCAAATAACAAAGAGTCTCTTGTGTCCCCAACACACCCAATACAATGGTAACTTGTATAGGTGCACTAGTTCGGCGAAGAGATGGTGATACAAGTGCAATATGGATAGTAGATAAATCTTTTTGTAATCTGAAAATATAAAAACAGCAAGGTAACTAATGATAAAAGTGAGCACAAACGATATTGCAATGATTGGAAACAAGGCATAGTGTTCATACTTTCACTAGTGCAAGTTTTCTCAATAATAATAACATAGATTGATCATATAAAAATACCTCAACATGCAACAAAGAGTCACTCCAAAGCCACTAATAGCGGAGAACGAACGAATAGATTATGATAGGGTACGAAACCACCTCAAAGTTATCCTTTAAGTTCTATCTATTCAAGAGTTCGTAGTAAAATAACATGAAGCTATTCTTTCCGCTCAATCTATCATAGAGTTCATACTAGAATAACACCTTAAGACACAAATCAACCAAAACCCTAATGTCACCTAGATACTCCATTGTCACCTCAAGTATCCGTGGGCATGATTATACGATATGATTCACACAATCTCATATTCATCCAACCAACACAAAGTACTTCAAAGAGTGCCCTAAAGTTTCTACCGGAGAGTCAAGAAAATGCGTGCCAACCCCTATGCATAGGTTCATGGGCGGAACCCGCAAGTTGGTCACCAAAACATACATCAACTGGCACGTGATATCCCATTGTCACCACAGATAAACACAGCAAGACATACATTCAGCAAGACATACATCAAGTGTTCTCAAATAAAGACTCAATCCTATAAGATAATTTCAAGAGGGAAACTCAATTCATCACAAGAGAATAGAGGAGGAGAAACATCATAGGATCCAACTATAATAGCAAAGCTCGCGATACATCAAGATCGTGCCATAGAGAGAACACGAGAGAGAGAGAGAGATCAAACACATAGCTACTGGTACATACCCTCGGCCTCCAAGGTGAACTACTCCCTCCTCGTCATGGATAGCGCCGGGATGATGAAGATGGCCACCGGTGATGGGTTCCCCCTCTGGCAGGGTGCCAAAACGGGCTCCCGAGAGGTTTTTGGTGGCTACAGAGGCTTACGGCGGCGGAACTCCCGATCTATCTTCTCCGTGGATGTTTTTAGGGTACGTGGGACTATATAGGCGAAAGAAGTCGGTCGGGGGGTGCTTGAGGGGCCCACGAGACAGGGGGCGCGCCCAGTAGGGGGGCGCCCTCCTATCTCCTGGTCTCCTCGAGGATCTTCTGACGTGGACTCCAAGTCTCCAGGATCATATTCTTCCAAAAAATCACGCTGCCAAAGGTTTCATTCCGTTTGGACTCCGTTTGATATTCCTTTTCTTCGAAATACTGAAAGAGGCAATAAAACAGCAATATGGGCTGGGCCTCCGGTTAATAGGTTAGTCCTAAAAGTAATATAAAAGTGTATATTAAAGCCCATAATCATTCAAAGCAGATAATAAAATAGCATGAATGCTTTATAAATTATAGATACGTTGGAGACGTATCAGCATCCCCAAGCTTAGTTCCTATTCGTCCTCGAGTAGGTAAATGATAAAGAAAGAATTTATGAAGTGTGAGTGCTAGAAGGTGCACAAGTTGATCAGTGAAAATTTCAATCACCTTTTCTAGCATGATAATATGTCATAACAGTAGTTCATCTCATAAAATTTCTCTCGATAAAGTAACAAGCAATTCACATGTTAAAGCATAGACCATAAACTTTCTTGAAAACTAGCAACTTCATTCTTAGTCATCAAACAATTGCAATTCATTTTATTTTTCAGGAATAGCAAACTCCACATACTCAACTATCATATAGTCTTCTACAATGGCTAACACTCACGCAATACTAATGGTTATGGAGTTTCAGTCAGACACTAAGAAAGATAGGGGCTTATAGTGTTGCGTCCCAACGTATTCACCTTTGGGTGATGTCAACAATAATAGTTCATGCTAACTTACATCCAATTGGATATATAAATCAGGATCTTCCCAACACGAGGTGCTTGCCAAAGGATAAAATGAAAAAGGGAAAGGTGAAGATCACCTTGACTCTTGCATAAAGTAAAAGACATAAAGTAAAAGATAGGCCCTTCACAGAGGGAAGCAGAGGTTGTCATGCGCTTTTAGGGTTGGATGCACAAAATGTTAATGCGAATGAACGTCACTTTATATTGCCACTTGTATATGGACCTTAATGCAGTTCGTCGCTTTTATTGCTTCCATAACAAGATCGTATAAAGCTATTTTCTTCACACCAAAAGATCATACATATTTAGAGAGCAATTTTTATTGCTTGCACCGATGACAACTTACTTGAAGGATCTTACTCAATCCATAGGTAGGTATGGTGGACTCTCATGGCAAAACTGGGTTTAAGGATATTTGGAAGCACAAGTAGTATCTCTACTTGGTGCAAGGAATTTGGCTAGCATGAGGGGGAAAGGCAAGCTCAACATGTTTGAATGATCTTGACAATATACTTTAACTGAGATCTACGAAAACATAACCCATTACGTTGCCTTCCTTGTCCAACATCAACTCTTTAGCATGTCATACTTAATGAGTGCTCCAAATTGTAAAAGATATCTAGGATAGTGTATTTATATATGAAATCTCTCTTCCTTCAATATTCTTTCATGAACTGTTCAAATGACCAATACAATGCTTGCTAACCTTCAATACATTTACAACCTCTACTTCTTAGATGTGAAGTCATAACTCCCCATGGGATAAGCAAATGAGACATATATAATTTAAGATTTATGACAATCAACTCATTCAACCATTTACTCATAGGATATAAGTGAAGCACACGACTAAATGACAAGCTACTCCAAAAAGATATAAGTGAAGATCAATGAGTAGCTAAATAACTACGTAACTATGCGAATACTCTCTCTCATTTAATAATTTCAGATCTTGGTATTGTATTCAAACAGCAAGTAAAACAAAATAAAATGACATTGCAAGGATATCACAACTCATGTGAAGAAGCAAAAACTTAGGCTCAACTGATACTAACCGATAGTTGTTGAAGAAGAAAGGTGGGATGCCTACCGGGGCATCCCCAAGCTTAGATGCTTGAGACTTCTTGAGCTATTATCTTGGGGTGCCTTGGGAATCTCCAAGCTTGAACTTTTGTGTCTCCTTAATTCCTCTCATATCATGGTTTCTCTTTTTATCAAAAGCTTCATCCACACCAAACTCAACAAGAACTCGTGAGATAGGTTAGTTTAAACCAATGGAAAACCTTATCATTTTCCACTGTAACAAATCACTAAAATTATTATTCAACAATGGATACTAAATGCCTCTGCATATTTAATACTCATATCCTCAAATAGAATCATTAAACAAGCAAACATAAGCAAACAATGCAAACATAATAGCAATCTGTCAACACAGTATAGTCTGTAAAGAATGCAAGAGTATCAATACTTCCCTAACTCCAAAATTATTAAATAAATTCCCCACTGTAGTAAATTTATAAGAGCTCATTATGCAAAAAGTTTCAACACTATATCATGCTCTGAATTTTCTAGGGAATTTTTGCAACAGCGGTAAACTTTCTGTTTTCAAACAGCAACATGTATACTAGCAAAATAAGCATGGTAAAGGCTATCCTTGACATTTTTATTGAAACTAAAGATGCAAAACATTAATCTAAATAACAGCAAGCAAATACTAACAAGGGAAAATGACGCTCCAAGCAAAACACATATCATGTGGTGAATAAAAATATAGCTCCAAGTAAAGTTACCGATGAACGAAGACGAAAGAGGGGATGCCTTCCGGGGCATCCCCAAGCTTAGGCTCTTGGTTGTCCTTGAATATTACCTTGGGGTGCCTTGGGCATCCCCAAACTTAGGCTCTTGACACTCCTTATTCTATAGTCCATCGAATCTTTACCCAAAACTTGAAAACTCCACAACACAAAACTCAACAGAAAACTCATAAGCTCCGTTAGTATAAGAAAATAAAACCACCACTTAGGTACTGTAATGAACTCATTCTAAATTCATATTGGTGTAATATCTACTGTATTCCAACTTATCTATGGTTCATACCACTTAATACTAGCCATAGATGTATCAAAATAAGCAAACAACACACAGAAAACAGAATCTGTCAAAAACAGAACAGTCTGTAGTAATCTGTATCAAACGTATACTTCTGGAACTCCAAAACTCCTACCAAATTAGGAATACCTAAGAAATTTGTGTACCAATCCAGAGAAAAAATAATAATATCATAAGCACGTTTCTGTGAATTAACAAAACTAATTTACTGGGTGCAAAAGTTTCTGATTTTCAGCAGGATCAACACAGCTATCACCGTAAGCTATCCTAAAGGTCTTACTTGGCACTTTATTGAAACAAAAGCTATAAAACATGATTATTACAGTAGCATAATCATGTGGACACACAAAAACAGTAAGGATAAATATTGGGTTGTCTCCCAACAAGCGCTTTGCTTTAATGCTTTTCTAGCTAGGCATGATAATGACAATGATGCTCACATAAAAGATAAGAATTAAAACATAACGGGCGCATCATGAAGCATATGACTAGCACATTTAAGTCTAACCCACTTCCTATGCATAGGGATTTTTTGAGCAAATAACTTACGGGAACAATAATAAACTAGCATAGGAAGGTAAAACAAGCATAGCTTCAAAATTTTCAGCACATAGAGAGGAAACTTGATATTATTGCAATTCCTACAAGCATATATTCCTCCCTCATAATAATGTTCAGTAGCATCATGAATGAATTCAACAATATAACCAGCACCTAAAGCATTCTTTTCAGGATCTACAAGCATAGGAAATTCACTACTCTCCACATAAGCAAAATTCTTCTCATTCGGAATAGTGGGAGTATCATAAGGGACTTGAACACTAAAAATTGTTTCCCCATTAAAGGAGTAGTGTTCAGAAAAAGGGTAATCCTAATCATGATGAGTTTTATAAATATAATCATCACTAATTTTTATAGCATAAGTTTCATCACAATAATCATCATAAGTAGCAACTTCGTTCTCATCATAATCGATTGAAACCTCTCCCAAGATAGTGGAATCACTAAATAAAGTTGACACTCTTCCAAATCCACTTTCATATTCATCACAATAAGATTCAATATCTTCCAAAATAGTGGGATAACTACTTCCTAAAGTTGACACTCTTCCAAACCCACTTTCATCAATATAATCATCATAGGTAAAAGGCATGCTATCATCATAACAACTTTGCATATCAAAACTTGGGATGCTAAAAATATCATCTTCATTAAACATAGCATCCCCAAGCTTGGGACAATTAATTTCAGCAAATATATTCTCAAATATTTCATCCTCATCAAACATAGCTTCCCCAAGCTTGGGCCTTTTCATATCATAAGCATAATCACTCTCATCATTAATTGTATGGATAGCACCAATAGTATAGCAATTATCATCATCACAATGAGTAGTAGGAGAAACATCATTTGGGAGGGATACCTTTTTACCTTTGTTGCCCCTTCTTTTCCTTTCCTTTTTTGCATTATGTGTGGGTTAAACCTTCCTCTTTGAGCTCCTTATTGACGATATTGGTTGAATAGGAAGCTCCTCCTCGTTACCTGATTCATCATAAGAAATAATAGAAGGATATTGGGAAGTCTCTTCCCTTTCATTAGTACTCTCCTCATCTTCTATTTGCTTTCTATTCTTTATGTAATTGGCAATATAAGGATTTTCAATGCAATTCACCGCACAATACAAATAAATCTTCTCTAGATCAATATCAAGGAATTTCTTATGGGCAAATTCTGGAAGTTCCTTAATTAAACGTTTCAATTCTTCATAACCCAAAAGTAAACTAAGTTCATTGTAATGTGCAAGGGAAATCAAATCATCACAATTTTTGGACACGATTCGATCATGAAATAATTTGCATAGGAGATGTAAATGACCATGTTCATTGCAAAGTTCACAAGTACGGCAAAGGAAATTTAAATTTTCAGCACTCACATTTAGCCTTTCTTGCAACCATTTAGTTTCTAAATGCTTATGCCTCTTGCAATATATATCTTCTCTATTTGGTATGTTCATGCAAACATGCACTCCACAAAAGTTTACATGCTTATAAGAGATATTTTCATCATGACTAGAGCAATCATCATTAGTACTATGGATATTCAAGGAGTTCATACTAACAACATTGCAATCATGCTCATCATTCAAAGATTTATACCAAGCATTTTAATGCATTCTTCTTCTAGCACTTGAGCACAATTTTCCTTTCCATCGTACTCACGAAAGATATTAAAAAGACGAAGCGTATGAGACAAACTCAACTCCATTTTTTTGTAGTTTTCTTCTATAAACTAAACTAGTGATAAAACAAGAAACAAAAAGATTTGATTGCAAGATCTAAAGATATACCTACAAGCACTCACCTCCCCGGCAACGGCACCAGAAAAGAGCTTGATGTCTACTACACAACCTTCTTCTTGTAGACGTTGTTGGGCCTGCAAGTGCACAGGTTTGTAGGACAGTAGCTAATTTCCCTCATGTGGATGACCTAAGGTTTATCAATCTGTGGGAGGCGTAGGATGAAGATGGTCTCTGTCAAACAACCCTGCAACCAAATAACAAAGAGTGTCTTGTGTCCCCAACACACCCAATACAATGGTAACTTGTATAGGTGCACTAGTTCGGTGAAGAGATGGTGATACAAGTGCAATATGGATAGTAGATAAAGGTTTTTGTAATCTGAAAATATAAAAACATCAAGGTAACAAATGATAAAAGTGAGCACAAATGGTATTGCAATGATTGGAAACAAGGCATAGGGTTCATACTTTCACTAGTGCAAGTTCTCTCAACAATAATAACATAGATAGATCATATAAAAATCCCTCAACATGCAACAAAGAGTCACTCCAAAGCCACTAATAGCGGAGAACAAACGAAGAGATTATTGTAGGGTACGAAACCACCTCAAAGTTATCCTTTCTGTTCTATCTATTCAAGAATTCGTAGTAAAATAACATGAAGCTAGTCTTTCCGCTCAATCTGTCATAGAGTTCATACTAGAATAACACCTTAAGACACAAATCAACCAAAACCCTAATGTCACCTAGACACTCCATTGTCACCTCAAGTATCCGTGTGCATGATTATACGATATGCATCACACAATCTCAAATTCATCCAACCAACACAAAGTACTTCAAAGAGTGCCCCAAAGTTTCTACCGGGGAGTCAAGAAAACGTGTGCCAACCCCTATGCATAGGTTCATGGGTGGAACCCGCAAGTTGGTCACCAAAACATACATCAACTGGCACGTGATATCCCATTGTCACCACAGATAAACACGGCAAGACATACATCAAGTGTTCTCTAATAAAGACTCAATCTGATAAGATAACTTCAAGAGGGAAACTCAATTCATCACAAGAGAGTAGAGGGGGGGAAACATCATAAGATCCAACTATAATAGCAAACTCGCGATACATCAAGATCGTGCCATAGAGAGAACAGGAGAGAGAGAGAGAGAGAGAGAGAGAGATCAAACACATAGCTACTGGTACATACCCTCGGCCTCGAGGGTGAACTACTCCCTCCTCGTCATCGATAGTGCCGGGATGATGAAGATGGCCACCGGTGATGGGCTCCCCCTCTGGCAGGGTGCCGGAATGTGCTCCCGAGAGGTTTTTGGTGGCTACAGAGGCTTGCGGCGGTGGAACTCCCGATCTATATTCTCCGTGGATGTTTTTAGGGTACGTTGGACTATATAGGCGAAAGAAGTCGGTCGGGGGGGTGCTCGAGGGGCCCACAAGACAGGGGGGCACGCCTAGTAGGGGGGCGCACCCTCCTATCTCCTGGTCTCCTCGAGGATCTGACGTGGACTCCAAGTCTCCAGGATCATATTCTTCCAAAAAATCACGCTGCCGATGGTTTCATTCCGTTTGGACTCCGTTTGATATTCTTTTTCTTTGAAATACTGAAACAGGCAATAAAATAGCAATATGGGTTGGGCCTCCGGTTAATACGTTAGTCCCAAAAGTAATATAAGAGTGTATAATAAAGCCCATAATCTTTCAAAGTAGATAATAAAATAGCATGAATGCTTCATAAATTATAGATACGTTGGAGACGTATCAGGCAGCGGCTCAGGTGGTGGCGGTTTTCATAGCCTGGGCGGCGGTTCAAATTCCAACTTTCAAAATGCTCAGGGTAACCAAGGTGGTTATAACCAGCAATCGGCGTGGTGGTCAAGCAGCAGAAAGAATAAGCAGAGGTGGATACCAGAGCCATCCAAAGCAGCTGAATAGTGGACAATATCATGTGTTCACCACCAGTTTGTGCAAGTGAGACCAGAAGCTTCATAAGAGGGCTGTGAACGCTGTTGAGCCGGCAGTTCCTCGTTATTTGAGATGGTCTGAGTAGCCTATTCTATGGAGTCGGGAAGATCACCCTCCCCGGGTTGATAATCCGGGTCACCTGGCCTTGGTGGTGGCCCCTCAGGTTGGTGGATGTAAGTTCACTAAAGTGCTCATGGAAGGAGGCAGGAGCATCAACATCCTCTATTATGAGACCTTCCGTCACATGGGGTTAACTGATAAAAGCCTTAAGTAGTCCAACACTGTTTTCCATGGCATAGTGCCTGGTAAGTCGGCGTATCCAGTTGGCAAGATCGAACTAGAGGTAGCCTTTGGAGATGAATATGACTCCAGGGCTGAGAAATTGACTTTTGAGGTGGTCAAGACTAGAAGCCCGTATCATGCTCTGTTCGGGCGGCCGGCTTATGCCAAGTTCATGGCACGGCCGTGTTATGTGTATTTACAGCTCAAGATGCCGGGTCATAATGGCACCATCACAGTGCATGGGAGCCGGAAGATAGCCTTGGAATGTGAGGAAGGCGACGCGGCTTATGCTGAGTCGGTCTGTGCAACTGAGGAGTTGAAGTTCTACAAGGACAATGTTGACCCGGCAGATATGACATCTTTGAAAAAGCCAACCACAGAGCATGAGTCGGTCATGAAGTTTAAGTTGGCCGATGATACTAATCTTGTTGACTTTGTTCCAGGTGACTCGTTTAAGCAGTTTAGTAGTAGTGCTAATTTGGATCCCAAATAGGAAAGCGTGCTCATCAAGTTCATCCGTGAGAACTGGGACATCTTTGCATGGAAACCTTCTGACATGTCGGGCGTACCGAGAGAACTCGCTGAGCACACTCTTAATATTGATCCAAAGTTTAAGCCGGTCAAGCAGTTTCTTCGGTGTTTCAATGAGGAGAGGCGTAAAGCCATTGGTGAGGAAGTAGCCCGGCTCTTGGCGGTTGGGTTCATCATTGAAGTTTTTTATCCAGAGTGGTTGGCTAACCCGATGCTAGTGCTTAAGAAAAACAACACTTGGCGTATGTGTGTGGATTACATGGACCTAAACAAGGCTTGTCCGGCTGACCCCTTTGCTCTCCCTCGTATTAATCAAATCATTGATGCTACGGTGGGTTGTGAGCGTTTGAGCTTTTTGGATGCTTACTCTGGTTATCATCAGATCAAGATGGCAGTGAAGGACCAGGAGAAGACGGCATTCATTACTCTGTTTGGAGCCTTCTGCTATGTATCTATGTCTTTCGGGCTCAAGAGTGCCCATGCGACTTACCAGCGGTGTGTGCAGAATTGTCTTCATAATCAAATTGGGCGCAATGTTCATGCTTACGTGGACGACATAGTGGTGAAATCCCGAGAGAAGGAGACCTTGATAGATGATCTGAAAGAGACCTTTGATAATCTCCGGGTCTACAAGATGATGCTTAACCCGGCCAAGTGCGTTTTTGGTGTGCCGGCAGGCAAGCTTTTGGATTTTCTGGTTTCTAACAGGGGCATCGAGGCTAACCCGGAGAAGATCAAGGCAATCACCTCTCTGGCTAAGCCGGCATGCATCAATGATGTTCAGTGTTTGGCGGGTCGTATTGCTGCTTTAAGCCGATTCATAAGCCGGTTAGGTGAGAAGGCCATACCACAGTATCAAATGATGAAGAAGACAGATGACTTCGTCTGGAGCGACGCTGCCAATGCTGCCTTTGAAGATTTGAAGAGACAGTTGGCTGAGCCGCCGGTTCTTGCTGCTCCCATTGATAAGGATCCCTTATTGTTTATGGGGTGTTCATGGCAAGCCGGAAGCTTAAGCAGTATTTCCTGGGCCACCCTATCACTCTGGTTAGTTCTACTCCTTTAGGAGATATCATTCAAAGCAGAGAGGCCACAGGATGAGTCACCAAGTGAGCCATTGAACTTGGGCCTAATGGTTTAAAGTATGTGCCACGCACTGCTATCAAATCTCAAGCACTGGTGGATTTCATCAACGATTGGACAGAGCTGCAGATGCCTGAAGAAAAGCCGGATAACACATATTGGACTATTCACTTTGATGGGTCCAGGAAATTGTAGGGCTCGGGGGCTGGAGTAGTTTTAGCTTCCCCTCGAGGTGACAAATTTTGTTATGTGCTATGGTTGATGTTTCCTTGCACTAACAATGCAGTTGAGTATGAGGCCTTACTCCATGGTCTTCGGGTGGCTAAGGAGATGAGCTTAAGCCGGGTAAGGTGTTTTGGCGACTCAGATTTGGTGGCACAACAGGTATCAGGCAAGTGGGATTCCAAAGATCCTCTCATGGCGGCTTATCGCCGTGAAGTTGACGCCATTGCTGGACATTTCAAGGGTTAGCAAGTGGAGAACATTGACCACAGAAAGAACGAGGCGGCTGATGCCTTAAGCCAGCTGGGCTCTCAGCGTAAGCCGGTGCCGCCTAATACTTTCTTGGATATTCTGAATAACCCTTCTGTCTAGTTACCTACAGAGGAAGACTTGGCTGTTCTTGACCCAGAAGCACAATTGGTGGCGGCTCTTCACGTCATCCCAGATTGGACAGGGCCATATTTGGCTTACATGACCTAGGGCGAGTTGCCTGAGGATGGGACCTTGGTCAGGCAGATAACCCGGCGGTCTAAGTCAATGACAATTGCCAATGGCGAGTTGCATCATCGCAGTGTTACAGGGGCGTTTCAGCGTTGTGTCTCCCCTGAAGAAGGCCAAGAAATTCTACGTGAGATTCATGAAGGGGATTGCAGCCATCATGCCGGGTCAAAGTCCCTTGTGGCCAAGGTGTTCCATCATGGATTCTATTGGCTGACGGCTCATGCAGATGCAGAGGACCTGGTCAGTAAATGTGACGGTTGTCAGAAGTTCTCAAGACGGGCTCACGTGTCGGCTCAAGAGTTTAGGATGATTCCAATTACTTGGCCGTTTGCAGTCTGGGGGCTTGACATGGTTGGGCCTTTCAAAGGGTACAAAGATAAAAAGACCCACCTTTTGGTGGCGGTTTATAAATTTACAAAGTGGGTTGAGGCAGAGCCAGTCAGTAAGTGTGATACAGCTACGGCGGTTCAGTTCATGAAAAAGGTGATATTTGGCTTCGGCTTTCCACACAGCATTATAACTGACAATGGCACTAATCTGTCTAAAGGCGCCATGGAAGAATTTTGTCAACGTGAGCATATTCGGCTTGATGTTTCATCAGTGGCTCACCCCCAATCCAATGGTCAAGCCGAGAGAGCCAATCAGGAGATCTTGAAAGGCATCAAGCCCTGGCTTTTGGTCCCCTTGCAGCGGATGCCGGGTTGTTGGGTTGAGGAGTTACCCTCTGTGATATGGAGCATCAACACTACTCCCAACAGATCTACGGGTTATACGCCTTTCTTCATGGTCTACGGAGCTAAGGCGGTTCTCCCTAGTGACATTCGTTATGACTCGCCCCGTGTGGCGGCTTACATTGAGGCGGACATAAAGCAGGTGCGTCAGGATGCCCTTGACCTGTTAGATGAAAAGTGTGACTTGGCAGCAGCTCGCTCGGCGATTTACCAACAGGACCTGTGCCGTTATCACAGCCGCCGGGTTAAGACCAGAACCTTTCAGGAAGGTGATTTGGTGCTCCGGTAGGATCAAACTAATGCACACAAGTTATCCCCACCTTGGGCAGGGCCCTTTGTGGTCAGCAAGAACTTGAACAACGGGTCATACTACCTTATCGATGTTCGAGAGCACAAAGACTCGAGTAAGTCGGAGGAGGAGACCCGCCGGCCGTGGAATATCACTCATCTTCGTCCTTACCACACTTGAGCTACCAGCTCTCATGATGTACATATTTTGACAATGTATATATTATGATAAATTATAAAGCAGGACTTCTGTCCTTTTTTCCTCCTCAAAGGTAAATGTGTCATTGTTATTATCATTGTCATCTCACATGATCACTTGGGAGTTGATCGTATTCGATCCAGCTTAACCCTCTTGATTCGGCTTACGATCGTATTCGAATCTAGCCGTTAAAATTTATGATCACTAGGGGGCTTCCTATTCACATAGGTATTCGATCACATAGGTCGTATTCGAACCAAAGAGAACATAGCTGTCGGTACCCTTTTGATTTGCACACTGCCGAGCTCACTAGGGGGCTTCTTGATCGTATTCGAATCATAGCTCAACCCCTTTTTGGGAACCAACCTTGATCGTATTCGAATCAGAGTTGTTAAAAAACTCTCAAGGTCATTAGGGAGCTTCCTGTTCAAACATAGGTCGTATTCGAACGAAAGAGAACATAGCTGTCGGTACCCTCTTGATCGGCGCAACGCCAAAGCCACTAGGGGCTACATGATCATATTCGAATCCTAGCTTAACCCCTTTGGAACGGTTTACTGATCGTATTTGAATCAGAAGCCTTCAACTTTTTATTTTGTTTAAGTTTTCTTTGGAAGCACCTTTTATTTGACTTGAGACTTTTTTTAGGTTTACAAGTACAAATGTGGTTAATTTTAACCCGGCTTGACATTGGCTGATAAGTCGCTAATATATGAGCATCATTGTACCTTTGGAAATATTGGTGTCCGAAGATTGGGTTATCACCCTTACTGACCGGGTCATATAAGACGGCAGTACAAATTCAAGAAGATCACACGTGTCAGATTATAGTTGTGTTTTAAACATTATATGTTACAACAAGCTTATCTGTGATTCTTTTTCCATCTTAATATATCAAGTTATTATGACCCGCCTTGCGGTAAGCTGTCAAGGGATCTCGTGGTCTGTTTTTATGTGCAGGACAGTTAAGAGATTTGGTCAAGCATACAGAAAGAAGATGACAAGTAAACACGGGTGGATATAACACGGCAGCTTAATGTCATTAAGCACCAAAAACATGCACGATGGCGCGGCCAAATCAAAGTTATTTCTATTCTATTACATGACTCCCCGAGTCCAAATGATTCATATTATTTTTTAGCACATCACAGGTACGAGCCGCCATGCCAGATTAGTTCTCATGGTTGCCTGAAGCATCCGTGTCAGCCCTCTCCGCTTCTTCGCCTTGTCCCCTTTCCTGGAAGGTTGATGATGACCAGTCAATGTTGTTGAAAGCTTCAAATTCAGCTTCATCATCAACTAGTCCGGCCGGGTCAACTTCAGGGGCGAAGGTATGCTTACGGAGTGGGGGAATCAGACTGGTCACTTTATAGTGAGGCATTGGAATTCTTCGGTTCTCTGCGTCATAACCCGCCTGGTACTTGGTAAGATCCACTTCGTTAGCTATTAGGGTGGCCACGGGGCGTATCTCCTTTACACAAGCTGTAAAGTCGTTTTCTTCAAAAGGAGTACCATCCTCCTTCAAGCTTGGATAGCCAGTGGCAATGTCGGCCGGGTCTAACTCCGGTAGCCAAGCTTTGGCCCGGCTTAAAGCATTTACCGCTCCGGCTCTTGCAGCTGACCGCCTCAGTTCATTAAACCGTTGGGGTAGCATGGAAAGCTTCTTCAAAACCTCTGCCAGGAGGATAGGCACTTCATTTGACAAAGCCACCATGGCTAATGCACACTGAGACCCGGTGTACAGTTGCTCCACCAGCGTATAAACTACCTTCAGCTTGATCAGCATATCCTGGTTCAGATTTGAACTCCTGGGGCCTGCATAAACATGATCAGGTGAGTCAATTCCAATTATATGATCAATTGAAAGGTTCAAGTATTGCAGGGCGACTTACCAAAGATCGCTGAGACCATTTGAGAGACATGGTGTTTTAAGCCGGTTAATTCCCCAATTGCTTCCTCAAGAGCCGCCTCTGCCTTCTCAGCTCGGTTAATCAATGCAGTTTTTTCATCAGCCCATGCCTTCTTTTCCGTTTCAAATTCTTTCTTCAGTTTTTCCTGTTCCGAAACACTGAATTTGAACTTGGAGTCGGCTCTTTGAGTTTCCGTCTCTTGGGCCTCAAGGCGGTTCTTCAGATCAGTCACCTCTGATTCGAGCTGACTCGTGGCGCCTATACAAATATAGGGTCAAAATCAAGACAATTTCAATGCAATATTAAGTCCCAAGCCTTTTGCTAGCAACAACACTTGGCACTTGGGGGCTAATGTCTACCGAAGAATTTTACTTAAAATGGTGGTTCATTACAGTAAGTCCCAAGCACTTTGTAAGCAATACTACTTGGCACTTGGGGGGTAATGCATATTGTTGTTCAAAGCTTTGTAAGTATTTTATTTTATACTCACATGAAGGACCGGTTCAACCATGCTGGTTAAGCCGCCCCTTGGGGACTACGGAGTAAGCCGGACTTCTTGCATATTTTATCCATCTATGATACTAATGTCACTACATTTGTTTCTAAGTCTAGCATATTTATCATAAGCAATAGACTTGGGGGCTGGAGTAGTAAAGATACATGAATACAGAGAAAGGAGTTGTACCTCAAATTTTTGGTGCATCCGCTTCACCATGTCAATCTCAAGGTTCCGGTTGCTGTGCACTTGGCTCATGTAGCCAGAAAAGATGTCTCCAATACTCATGTGAGCATAGTTTGCAACGTCAAGCTTGACCCAGCGGTGTTCCAGAAATTCCTCCTGGCGGAACACTTGGCCAGTACGGTTGGCCTTCCCGGCTCAGCAAAGCCGGTTCTGGTGATCTCAACATCAGTATCCTGAGGATCATCCGTCCTGACTAGGCTAGGGGCTTCTGGATTTTTTGAGCCATATACAGCTCGTTCAGCAGGCGGGTCAGCAGTTGAAGTCGGTATATCTTGAGCTGATTCAGATGGCGGCTCATGAGTTGATGATTCAGGCGCAGCTGTTCCAAGTACTGGCTCGGTCACGACCGTGTCTTCAGCCGGTTTGTGCTTCTTAACCCGTTTGCTGGGCTTGGCTTGTCCACTGCATCAAATCAAAAGGTTAGTACAGATGTAATAGATTGAAATGAATACATGATAAGCAGGTTATCATTACCCTAGTGCGGTCTTGAAAGCTAGCAGATTGGACTGCATTGAGTCACCGGAGGAAGGGGAAGTTTCCTGATAATCCGAGTCAGAAGAGTTGAGCGGTTGACGAGTGAGACCCGCCAAAGGATAAAAGATATTTAAATCAGAAGAGACCTCATTCCGGTGTTTTCTTGGGGTGTTCGGCAAGCCGGAGGAGATCTCCGCATCCTTGCTGGTCCGGGTCTGCCTCCGGCTCTCGTGAATCTGTTGCTTCAAAAGAAATTCAGGATCTTGATAAGCTAAGGGATGTGAAAACCTTACTTTCTGGGTTACTCTACGTATTTTCGTCTTGGCAAAGGCTCGGAGTCGGAGGAAATGATAGTTACCTCGTCAACCTTGCTATGGCTTGCTCCTGTGTCCTCCTGCTGATAATCAGTCTCAATAAGATAGTTAAAAAAGGAGCCAAGAGAGTCAAGGGCTACCTCCGACTAAGAAGAATCTGCTAGCCGTAGCAGGTCAGAGGCGGTGGCTTTCTTGCCCTTCTTCTTGGCAGCTTCTTTCCTGGCGGCTTTCTTTTCCTTCCTGGCTTTCTTGGCAGCTTCATGGTTATATTTGACCTTCCAGAATTTATCACCCGCCTGTGAGATTTAGCAGAGGTATAAGTATGGGTAAAACATCAAAAAACTCAAAGTAATTATTGCATATGGGCGACTTACCTTTGGAGCCGGTTTAGCTTTGCAGAAGGGAGCTAAGCCCACCTTACCACAATCTGCCAGGCTCTCGTTCAGAAGGGACTTTGTCAAATCATCGATGAGATCTTCAGGAAAATCATCAGGGTTGTGCCGCAGAGGGTCATCCTTTGCGCCCGTATAATCGCACATCAAGCCGGGGCGGTGGTCAATGGAATAACCCTCCAGGCAAGCCAAACCCGGACTAAGTCAATGCCGGTTAAACCGTTCCCTAGAAGAGCTTTGATCTTGGCTAAGGTTTGCGTTCGGCGGCTGTAATCTTGTCAGGCAGATGGTGTTGGGCCCAAGACGAAGAGCACGAAAGCCGGGTAGAGGGTTTTCACCAGCCGGAGAGGTGTCTTGGCAGTAAAACCATGTCTGATTCCAGTCTTTTGGATGACTCGGTGGGTTGGCATAAGGAAATATTACGTCCCTACGATGCTGGATCAAGACACCACCAAGTTCTAAGCTCTGGCCCCTGGCGCACTCATTCTGGCGGTTCAAATAGAATAGCTCTTTGAAGAGCAAAATGTTGGGTTCTTCTCCAAGATAGACTTCACTGAATACTTGGAAGTTGCATATGTTTGACACGAAATTGGGTCTGATGTCTTGTGGGTGAAGATCAAATAAGTGCAACACATCTCTGAAGAATTTTGAGCCAGGTGGAGTGAAACCCCGGTTCATATGATCCGTGAAAACAACAACTTCTTCCTCTTTGGGCTGAGGAAATTCCTCCTTTGGGTTAGGAGCACGATAAGACATGATTTCTTTCTTTGGCAGATAGCCGGTCTTCATAAAGTCATTAAGAGTACTGTCTGTGACAATGGATTTAACCCAGTTGCAGGAAGTCGGTGCTTTTGGTGCCATTGTGTTGAAAGCCTAAGAAAGAGTAAATAGTACCGGTTCAAATTTAAGTCGGGCAGGAAAAAATATTACAATGCATATTCAAGATGGCGGCTTATGAAGGGGCCTAATGGTATAAGGATAATTATGTCAAGATTATTTAAGCCGCCATAGGCTCTACAAGCCGTCAGGACTATTTAAACCGCCGTGGGTGGTCAAAGTTATCAATTGAGCATTGCCTCTTTAAAGCCGGTGATTAGAGTCGGCATGGCTAGATGATTCTAACAAGTGCAGATTTTTGCCTAAGTATTGCATAAACAGGTTTCACAAACTGCAGCCATTATTTTGGATCAAATAGACGTTCAGAAAAGAAAAATTTCTAGACCTAAAAACATGGTACAGAGGAGTTCATACGTTCTAATGAGGATTCTTTACAAAGAAAGATCTGTTAGTGACTAAAATGGATGCGGAGCAACTACCGCACGAGATCTACGCTACTGTTGGACCAAAAGAAGCCACGGCAGAAGCAAACGCGAAGAACTGGGATGAACGAGGAACTGTACAGATGAACTCGCTAACCCTAGCATGGATCTAAGATGCGGGAGAGGGAAAACTTACAGCAGTGGATTTGTCGCGGAGGGGCACCGCCGTTCTCTAGACGAGTTTCAGGTTGATGCAGCGGCCAAAGTCGACGGAGACGAAGATGCGCTGCGGAGGCGGCGGAGCTCGAGTGACAGTAGGGGGCGAGAGGAAGAAGACGAAGAAGGGGAAGAATGAGGAAGGACCCAGTCGGGTCTATTTATAAGGAAGGACCACTAAAGAGCGTGAAAAACGAAGAGGCTGAAAACATAAATTATCCGACTACAAGGACGCTTCGGTTTTCGGGATGTTCATCAAGACAAAGATCCATTGGGATACATTGAACAACACGTGCATTTATGACAGGTGACGTCATGGCGGGTTACCACATATCCAGAGGATGACGTCATGGCGGGTTACAAAAATTTCATAAGGGCAGAAGATCTTTCTTTAAGTGTTGAAGATTGACATGAACCAATCCAAATCAATCTGGGGCCTACTGTTCGGGATATAACTATTGGTATGACCCGCCCAGGAGGGGCCGGGTTATACTTACAAATATTCCTGAAGCCCAAGACCAAGGATAGAGATGGCGGTTCAGTTAAGGGCCCGAAGCACAGAGGCAGCTTAAGGCCCGTAGTGATAAACCGCCATATGTGTGTGACTTGTATTGTAAGGAAAAAATAGTTAAGAGACCGAGCCGGACACTGTTTATGAGCCGGCCGAGACTCTGTAAGCCGCTGGGCGTCGATCTATGTATATAAAGGGACGACCCAGCGACAGTTTAGGACAAGCGATGTCAACTCGAGAGCTAGGTCAACAGATTTCCTCCCTGGTAATCGAGACATAAGCAATCCCACTCAAAACTGGATCGTAGGCTTTTACCTTCACCGTAAGTTGCCGAACCAGTATAACCCTCGTGTCCTTTGTCTCGATTAACCCCTTTAAGCTTCCTAGTTGCGATGGCTCCACGACTATGTCCTTTCACTAGGACATCTACCGTGACAATTCCACGACAATGGGGTTCGTCAATCGTTGAAATCATTTCAGGACCCCAAAACAGCGAGTAATAGTCCAAGAAACGGGCCAGAATCGGCCAAAACTGTGAGTGTTGATGATCGACACGTAAACGCACCTTGGGGTTCAAGAACTATGGAAATCACTTCGGGACCCCAAAACGGTGAGTAATAGTCCATGAAACGGGCCAGAATCGGCCAAAACCGCGAGTGCTGATGAGCGACACATAAACGCACCACGGGGTTCGCCAATCGTTGAAATCACTCCGGGATCCCAAAACAGTGAGTAATAGTCCAAGAAGCGGGCAAGAATCGGAAAAAACTTTGATTGTTGATGACCGACACGTAAACGCACCTCGGGTTTCAACAACTATGAAAATTGTTTCGGGATCCCAAAACGGTGAGTAATAGTCCATGAAACGGGCCAGAATCGGCCAAAACCGCGAGTGCTGATGACCGACATGTAAACGCACCACGGGGTTCGTCAATCGTTGAAATCACTCCGGGATCCCAAAATAGTGAGTAATAGTCCAAGAAGCGGGCAAGAATCGGCCAAAACTGTGAGTGTTGATAACCGACACGTAAACGCACCTTGGGGTTCAACAACTATCGAAATCGCTCCGGGACCCTAAAACAGTGAGTAATAGTCCATGAAACGGGCCAGAATCGGCCAAAACCGTGAGCGCTGATGACCGACACGTAAAAGCACCACGGTGTTCGTCAATCGTTGAAATCACTCTGGGACCCCAAATAAGTGATAAATAGTCCAAGAAGCGGGCCAGAATCGGCCAAAATTGTGAGTGTTCATGACCGACACGTAAACGCACCTTGGGGTTCAACAACTATGGAAATCGCTTCGGGACCCCAAAAATGGTGAGTAATAGTCCATGAAACGTGCCGGAATCGGCCAAAACCGCGAGTGTTGAAGACCGACACGTAAATGCACCACGGGGTTCGTCAATCACTAAAATCACTCCGGGACCCCAAAACAGTGAGTATTAGTCCAAGAAGCGGGCTGAAATCGGCCAAACTGTGAGTGTTGATGACCAACACGTAAACGCACCTTGGGGTTCAAAAACTATGGAAATCGCTTCGAGACCCCAAAACAGTGAGTAATAGTCCATGAAACGGGCTAGAATCGGCCAAAACCCCGAGTTCTGATGACCGACATGTAAACGAGGCGCAGTCATATGCTAACTCATGATAATGATGGCGTGAGCTATATATCCATGACACAACCATCACTTTGTAGTGAACAATTTTCCTGCATCAAAAAATATCTCAAGCCAAAGTAATTGTTCACACAAAAATTAATACATGATATTAAAGCAGACTGGATGGATATCACGTGATGTTTTGTTGTGCGAGCCACGAGGGAGCAGACCAAGCTTCAATACGTAGATAGAATCATAGTTGGAATTATGGACAGCATCCAGCCACACAGCGCTAAGTCAAATTGCCTGGCATCTTTGACGTGACTCTGGGAAGATTTTCTCTCCTCATTGATTTAAGTGGAAAAGTAACAACAACACCCTCCCCGTCCTTTCCTCCTTTGTCTTTTTCTTGTTTCACATGGGGTGAACTTGTACGTTCACAGAACGTCTTGATTGAGAGCATCTCCAACAGCCGCGTTAAAAGACGTATGCGCGCGGTAAACTAGCTTTTTAGCGTGTATGGGATGTTTTCACGCGCTCTAGCGGTGACAGCAAACTAGCGCGCACGGAAAATGATAGCGCGCGCGGGAAAAGGCGGCAGCTCGCGCGCTAGATTTGGCACACCGCGTTCGGCGCGCCTATAAAATTGCAGCGCCCTCAGCCGCTCTCTCTCGATCCCTATTCCGCTTTCTCTCCTCGCCCCCGACACGCACCACCGCGTCACCATGCCGCCTCGCCCCCGGGGAGGTTCAGTCTGCCACGGCGTCCGCGTGCATCCATCCGGCACCTACTCCGCCTTGATAAGGTCGGGCGGCGGCGTGCGCCTCGGACTCGGAACCTTCAACACCGCCCAGGATGGCGCCCACGCGTACGATGCTGCGGCGTGGCGTCTCCGGCGGTCTCGTTGGCACATGAACTTCACCGATCGTGGTGACGCGGGAGCGGGCACAGGAGTTGGTGCCTTTCCCGCGGCTTATCACTGACGAGGATCGTCGCAAAAACCGAAGGCGGGAGCGCCGACTCAGCCTGCCCGAGATGGACGAGGATGCATTGGCACTGTGGAGGGAACGCTTCCCGCAAGACATCATCAACAAGGAACAGTTCTTCGCCGAGAGGAGGGCGGAGAGGGAAGAGAGGAGGAAGGAACGAGCCGCCTATCGCGAGGACAAGCGAACATGGAAGGCGGTCGCTAAATACAACATCGCGCTAGGAGATGCGTCGTCCTGGGACTCCTGCGACGAGCGGTTCCTCGACGCCTATGCTCAGACGTCGAAGGAGGACATCACCGAGGCAGAGTCCGAGTCAGAGAATGACGAGTATTAGTATCATAGAAGTAGACTATGTGCCGAACTATCTCATTTGTATGCTCGGAACCAAATATGTATCGAATCGCAGAGGGAAAAAAAAATGAAATATAGCGCGCCTGCTGGAGCGGTTCGGGCGTGCTTTATTTTGCGGCGGTCGCTAGAGTCAGCGCACCGCCGCACGTAAAATCTGGCTCACCCGACGTTGTATTCTAATTTTTAACGCGTCGTGCATTGCGCCCGTGTTGGAGATGCTCTGAATACCATCGAGGCTGCGATCTTGAACCCTTAGGCCCTGTGTTGGCCGCCTGCTACGGGTGGATACAGAGGCGACTTGAGGCCATGCGGTCTGTAAGGAAACACAGTAGAAACAAAGCAAGGCAGGGCGGCAGGCCAATTTCAAGGTGCGGCAGCAGTCGTAGAAGGTAGCTCAACAGGGGCGCCGGCGGGTTACAGCCTCTGCGGCTTCAAACGAAGGGTGGCTCGGTGACGGGAAGGCCGCTGGCGGAACACCCGGCGAGGCAAAGGCTCTTAATGGCAGCGGCAGCTCAAGGCAGCGATTTGCAGCCCGAGTCACGGTGTCTCAGAGGCAGGTCAACTTGAGGCTGCAGGGGTCGAAACCGATAGCCGGCAGGGGCGTCTCAGGATGAGGCCGCACAG
The DNA here is from genome assembly GCA_021437245.1 of Aegilops speltoides. Lineage (NCBI taxonomy): Eukaryota > Viridiplantae > Streptophyta > Magnoliopsida > Poales > Poaceae > Aegilops > Aegilops speltoides. The sequence goes on from JAHHZJ010000125.1 coordinate 181,607, forward strand.
GGGCGACTCACATCGGTGGTGAAGTAAGACAACAGTGGAGGGCGGCTAGAGGAACGGCGTCGAAGCGGCCGGCAACTTGGCGCGCTGGCGATTCTATTGCCATCCAGACTTTGTGCGTACCTGCACCATCTTCCATTTGACTGATGATTCACGTGGTATTATAGCAGCAAAGCACTAGTACCCCATGGTTAAATTTTCTAGTAGTGGATTGATACTACTGATCCAGCTTGTAGAGGCGCCCCGTTCTTGAGCTACAACTTTTTCCTTTGCTCTTCACAAGGTGAGTTTGAATCCGGTCTGAACGAGGTCTCAGGAGGAGTACTGGACTACAGGCGTATAGCGTTTTGGCACAGAGGACGGTGACCCGCCAGCGGCAGCGGAGTGAGGCGATCGGCGTTGTTCAGGGGCGAGTTGGAACACTATGCGGCAGAAGCAAAGACCGCATAGGGTCATGGCAACTTTGCGGAGGCGAGCAGCAGCAGCTCCGGCCAGCGGCAGCTTCGGCGTACAACACGAGGGCGGCTCAGACAACGGCGACTTATAGCCCAACACTACAGGGCTATACAGAGCCGAGTCAAGTCAGACGGAGCGAGGCGAGTCGTTCAGCAAGGCGAGGCGAGGTCAGGGCAAGACGAGCCACAGTTGCTGAGGTCAAGTCCGTGATCTCCTCCCCCTCGTTGGCTCCCTTTTTTCCATTCCTTTCACTCGCTGACTCATGGTATTTTGACCTTTGACGACTTGCGTATTACCAATACATAGCACCACGTTGATTTGATGGATTATCCTCATCTGCTGGTGTGGACGCGGAAAATCATGCGGCGGCTGCGCCTTTTTCTATCAGATTTCTCTCTTTTTTTTCTTTTAGCAAATCTATACTGTACTACTAGCACACCATGCGATTGATCCTGACACAGCTTGAGATTTTGGCACTAGTGCATGTTGTTACGTTTGGATAAGCACTGCAGCAATCGCAGCCGGCCGGCTGTATTCCAGTGCGCCACGGCCGGCCGCTCGAAACTTGATCCAGTATGCCTCCGACACAACAGCAGTCGGACACGGCTACTATACACCTCAAAACTTATAGCAGAAATTCTTGCAGGCCTCGAAATGGCGACTTGCGGCAGCTTACAAAATTGGTCTGGCGACTTGTGGCGGTGCACAAGATGCAACCCTAATTTCTTTGATCTCAATGTTGTATACGCCGGCTCCAAAGTTAATCATGTTCCGGATCACAAAACAACAACTTGTCGGCTCTTCCTCATCCGATGAAATTGCGAGCTTCTCGAACCCTAGGAGAGATCCCTCCAAGAACTCATCACCACCGTATGCAGGCCCACGGTGGGCGCCAACTGTCGCGGGTTTGTCACGACAGATGTCCTTAGTGTCAGGACTTAGTCGCGAGGCCAATGAATCTACGTGGTAGCTTCAGAGGGGTTGAGTGGGACGAGAGACGCGAGGTTTTTTACCCACGTTCAGCCCCTCACGGTGGAGGTAAAAACCTACTCCTACTTCATTGGTATTTATCATGGTGCTCACGATTACAAGGGTGTTCTTTGGCTACCTCTATCTCGAGAGATATTGACTTGTCTGTCTCAACTTGCGACCACCTCTCCCTCTTGGGGTGCCCCGCCCCTCCTTATATAAGTTGAAGGGGCGGATTACAGGACTAGTCCTAGTAGGATTAGGATTACTCTATTACAAGTGGAGTCCTAGTCTTGCTTCCTTTGTAGGAGAATATTCCTTATGCCTTTCATATTAAGCCGGCCCACCATAACACGAGCCGGCCTTCCATGAGCCGCCTTCGGGGCCACCGGGTCTTGTCGCTCCTCTGACCTGCCTGTTGGGTCACCAATGAGTCACTAGGCCCGGCCCGGTCATCAGTAAGTGGAGAGATCCGGGCGGGTCACTTAGTGAGTCTCCCAATCAGGGTGGGTCACTAGTGAGTCGCCAAGTCCAGCCGGGTCATACCGCAGGGTATATCCCCGACACTAAGCAAGGACGAATCGGCCAACCTCTTGTGCATACTTCCTCCACATGATGACTACGTCTGAATGCCATTCGTGCCCCGCCTGACAAGGACAAATGTGTGTCGCCATTTCATGGCATGTTACATGTTAGTGTTGAAATTTGATGATATATATGTTTACTTGTGACATATGCTTGTAGTAATATGATATGCTAAGTGTTGAAATTTGATGATATATATGCTTACTTGTGACATATGCTTGTAGAGTAATGTGATATGCTTACTGTTGAAATTTGATGATATATATGCTTACTTGTGACATATGCTTGTAGTAATGTGATATGCTTAGTGTTGAAATTTGATGATATATATGCTTACTTGTGACATGCTTGTAGTAATGTGATATGTGCTTAGTGTTGAAATTTGATGATATATATGCTTACTTGTGACATGCTTGTAGTAATGTGATATGTGCTTAGTGTTGAAAGTTTTTCCTAATTTTGAATGGTTTAAAAGAAATTTAGAAAACGATACAAGTTCTAGCGAATTTGTATTTTCGAGCTAATTTTTGAACCGTATGTCCGAATGCAGCAAATGACATGGCGTTCGAAAGCTTGAGGAAATGTGAAACTTTTTTGTATATATTATTTCTCCCAATTCCTTATGGTTTTAAGTTAATTTCGAAAATGGCTAAAAACGTTTTTTGGCCAGAATTTCTACAAACTTTATCGGAATGGGACAAATGATATACCCTTGAAAAGCTACGGAAAATGCGAAACTTTTTTATGTTGATGATTTTCTCTGAGTCCTAGCCGTTATCATGTAATTTTGAAAATAGCGAGATCGTGCGTTCTGCCTTTGTCGCAAAACAGATTCTCCAAAAATGCATCGTGTGAACAACTTGAACTTCTCAGGTTTTTTTCGTTATTAAAGTGAAATTGAGAGAAGTTCAAATTCACAACAAAAGGAAGCTCACGTGAAAACCGGATCTCGGCCGCGAGTAGCGGCACGAGGCTATACGTGGGTGACGGCATCGGAGATGGGGTCCAGGGCGTCGGGTGCGGGGTGCTGGATCCTGCCCGGCAGCATGGGATCTTGTGGGGGAGGTGGGGGATCCTGGTGGAGGTCGGCGGCGAGGCAACGGCAGGATGATGGCGCGCGCCCGCTGGAGAAGGCTGGGGATAGGGGCGTGGAAGGAGACCGGCAGCGGGTCTGCGCGAGGAGGAAGGCGCGCGGCCGCGAGAAAAGGGTAGCTGCAGGGCCACGGGAGGAGGCCGGTGGCCGGCGACGGCGGGAGGGAGGCCGGGTGCGGCGAGGGAGGAAGGCGGGTGCGGCGGGGGATGGGCCGGTGGCGATCGTGGGGGTGTGTTAAGATTGACTTCTTTTCCTCTTCTTTTTCCTTCGTTATATCGGTTCGGAAGTTCGGGAGGATCTCATCGGGCCCTTATAGTATATATATCATCAAATTTCAATGCTAAGCATATCACATTACTACAAGCATGTCACAAGTATATATGCTTATTAGTGTAGAATTTGAGGATATGCTTAGTGTGTAGTAATGCGTGATATGCTTAATTAATTAGCTAGTGTGTAGTAATGTGACATGCTCATTTACCATATTTGTTTTTTCTCCAGAAATTACCTAAGAGGCTAAGTGAGAGTTGTGGCATCAAGCCGGATGAAGCAGGCATTGCTGGACTACGCCTTACGGCAAGGGGCTCCATCACCAACTGTGATTACACACTGGACATGGACGATCGCACTGTGTTCAGCGCCGCGGGATGGAACAATTTCCTTGTTGGAAAGAATCTCCAGATTGGACAGGCCATCTTAGTCACCATCAGGAACACCCAGCGCCATGGCTTGAGGAAGATGGTGGTCATCGACCTCATTTAGAACTATGTGTGTGGCGGGGCAGTACATGAATGAACTGCTTAATTATGTATTAGCACTATGTACTAGTACTGTTTTAGCTCGTAAGGTTTCTATTAACTGGTTATGTTTGTGAGATCTATATGTATATATAGCTAGCTAGCAGCCATTTAAATATCAACTCCTAATGTTCTATTATCTGCTACTGTTCTACTGTTATATAGTATGTACTTAGTGTTAATGTGAAATGCTAAATGTTACATTGTGTTGAAAAACCTTTCTTTTTGTGCACGAAATGTTCGTGGCATGCAAATCACATTGTGCGCCGCTAGGTGAGTGAATATATTGGTGGCTTTGCAAACATCATACACCAGAAACCCATATAATACTGCTAGCGTAGGCTCCGGCGCCACCACTATTTTTTAACACTTGTGCCATATTGGTGGCGTGAGGCTCCTATGCCAGCAAGGCTGTTTTTGGCACGCCATAGCAGGCTTTTCTCCACTAGTGATGGCCCTGTTGATCATTCTCTCTCTCGGTTATTTATGGACGAACTCTCTACTAAAATGAGTCTTGTAATATTCCGTTGGTGATTGGGGGTGATTTTAACCTCCTCAGGTACCCGGTGGATAAGAGTAACTCTAATTTCTTGTGGCCTTTGGCAAATGCTTTTAACAATTTTATCGCGGAGTGTGCCCTCCATGAGTTGCCCAGATTGGGGGCGCGTTTCACTTGGTTCAAACACCAGGCCTCACTGACTCGATCTGACTTGGACCGTGTTTTCTCCACTGCCCCCTGGGGCTTGTTGTTTACGCGCCCTCGCTTTTGGCGCTCATGTGGGATCCGACCATTCTCCCCTCATTCTGGACCTTGGCAGTTCTGCCATGGCTAAAGCTTCTAGATTACAATTTGATGCATCGTGGCTCTTGATTGATGGGTTTTCTGACATGATATGGGAGAAAATTTCCTCTCTTCTTGCTTCGAGAACCCATTCCTTTGGCCCCATGGATGACTGGCATTTCTTATCATACCAGTTACGATTTTTTAAAAGGTTGGAGCCGTAACCGGGCGGCAAAGGCCTTACAGAGCAAACAGGTCCTGTCGGGGAAGGTCTCGGCTTTGTAGGTGGAGGCAGACGTTGTTCGGCTTTCTGCAGGGGGCTGGCAGCGTAGGTACGAATTGGAGGCTTGCCTTATGCAGTTGCGCCGTCAAGCTGAGGAATACTGGAAACAACGGTGGACTATTAACTGGACCTTAAAAGGTGATTCTTTAACAGCTTACTTCTTTGCCATTGCCAATGGGCGCCGTCGTAGATGTGTTATTACCAGTTTGATCATTGAGGGGCCGTGTTTCTAAGCCCAATATCATCTTGGACCATATCCATGAATTTTTTGCGGGTCTTCTTGCGGCTAGGCATGCCTCTGGGTTCCTAGTTTCTCCTAATCTCTAGACCGAGCAATGGCAGGTCTCACAGGCAGAGAATGACAACTTGATGCTTCCTTTGTCTGTGGAGGAGATCGAGTCGGTGCTTAACTCTGCTAATACTAATTATGCCTCCGGACCTGATGGGTTTTCTATCCCCTTCTTCCATTGCTTCTGGCCTGTGCTCCGGCCGCTGGTGTGTGCGATCATTCAAGGTTTTTGCCTCGGCACAGTTGATATATCTTATTTGAATTATGCCATCTTTTCTCTCATCCCTAAGGTTAAGGGAGGTGACCAGATCACCCAATTCCGCCATATAGCCCTGATTAATAATTTTACCAAGTTTCCGACTAAAGGACTGGCTTCTAGACTACCTCCCGTTGCTCACCGCATCATTAGCCCCACTCAAACTGCGTTCATTAAAGGGAGGTACATTTTGGACGGGATTCTTTGCTTACATGAAATTGTTCATGATCTTCGCCGTAGGGGATCTAAAGTTGTTGTCCTCAAACTTGACTTTGGGAAGGCCTATGACTGTCAGTTGGAGTTTTCTCCGCCAGGTCCTTCTCGCTGAAGGCTTTCTCGCCGGGTTTGTTCATAGGCTGATGCAGCTGGTCTCAGGGGGCACACGACTGTTGCTATGAACTGCTCTATTACAAAGTACTTAGCCAATGGTCGTGGCCTGCGGCAAGGAGATCCGACTTCTCCCATTCTTTTCAACTTCATGGCTGATGCCTTATCCCGTATGTTGAGCCGTGCAGCTTCGGCCGGGCACATTTCTCCTGTGGTGTCTCACCTCCTTCCCCAAGGCATTACTCATCTACAATATGTTGATGCCACGATCATTTTGGTGGAATTGAATGATGTTTGTATTGCCAACCTTAAATTCATTTTGTTATGTTTTGAAGCCTTGTCGGGGCTCAAGATTAATTTTTTTTAAGTGAGGTGACTGTCACTCGGGTGGATGAGGAGGAGGCGACTAGGGTTGCACAACTCCTCAACTGTACCCTTGGGACATTCCCCTTCAAATATCTGGGCATGCCTATCTCTCCATTCCTTCTCCATGCTAAGGTTTTTAATCCTCTGGTCACCAAGCACTACTAGGGAAAACCTTATACACAGAATGTTACCAGTAGCGCTTGTCAAAATGAGGCGCTATCGCTACTTTTTGAGAGCGCGTTCGAGAACTGCTTCTGATTACGAGATAGCGAGAGCGCTGTCCTCATGAAAGCGCTACTACTACAATTGCCACACCGTTCGGCGTGGTAGGCATAGTAGTAGCGCCTTCTGCGGACAGCGCTACTACTATGGTATTTAGCAAGCAGCGTTTTGCTTCCCACGCTTCTGATTAAAGCTACTTCACCTTACCCCACGGCCCGCCTGCCTGATTCCCGCTTCCTCCCCAATTCCCGACCCGCCGCCACCGCCGTCTCCCCGACCCGCCTGCGCCGCCGTCTCCACCGACCCGCCTCGCCCGCGCCTCGGTGCCGCCGTCTCCCGACCCGCCTCATTGCCGTCTCCCCGACCCCGCCTCGCCGCCGTCTCCCCGACCCGGCCGCCTGCTGCCGTCTCCCCTACCCGGCCGCCTCGCCCGCGCCTCGGTGCCGCCGTCTCCCCGACCCCATCTCTCTCCCCGCCTGTAAGCACTCTCCCTTCCGATCCCTCTCTCCCTTCGATCCCTCTTCTCGCTTAGTATGAACCCTAGGTATTTAGTGCTAGTTAGTATGAACCCTAGGCTATTTTTAGTGCTAGTTAGTTAATTACTTAGATGGTAATTAGGGCAGTAGTTCCTATGTACTAATTAGTTAGTAAGAATTAGGTACTAATTAGGTACTAGAATATTTTTATTTATAGTATTATTTTTAGTAAGAACTAGTTGAATTAATAGAACTAGTTAGTAAGAACTTGTTTCTATTTTTTAGTTAAAAGCAATTTTTCCGCCTCGGCGTGGGCGATGCCTATCCGCATCCTCGTCGTCGAGTCGGCGGAGGACGACACCTACTTGACCATATCGGCCATGTTGGGATTGGGCTCCGCCGGGTGGTCTTGAGGCGCTACTCACCGGGGGCGAGGTTGGTGAGGAGCAGCCTGTCGTTGACCGAACCTTGCTTGGTGGCGGTCGCGTGGGCGATGGCGATCCGAGGCTCGAGGACTCCGCGGAGGTGGTGCGCCACCGTGTCGATGAGGAGGACGCGACGTCCGTCGCTACTTGTTTGCGTTGGAGCACGTGCCGTTCTCCAATACTGGCAGAGTTCTTCGGGGATCTCACCGAGCTATGATCCCGTGATGGTGCCTTCTCTCTGGTGTCCACCGCCTGCGCCGATACCCGTCGTGTGCTAGAGTTTTAGTTGTATTAGTGATGTTATATGTATGACACTATTCGTGATGTATTAGTGACAATATTTTGAAATGCATGAGATGATCTACTTTTGCTTATTGAATGCATGCTAATTTGAGTCCTATAAGATATTTTGAAATGTATATCTTGTGTTGCTCAATATCCAAGTGGCCGGTCATGTTTGCAGGTTACACCTCCGAGTGGCCTATGTTTTGCCGGAGTGTTGATTCATTTCCGTTCCGGCAAATTTCAGGCGCTCGATATGTCCTATTTTAGCAAAGGTCATGCCGGATTTTTCCGTGAATTTTGGCATGACTTGTGCTAGAATATATATGTAGGAAATATCGAGTGCCCCGGATTTGTGTGTTCAATATCTTGGTAGTTGTCTTCGATCGATTTTCAATTAATGTTTTAACTATGAACATAGGAAATGTCTGACGACGAGAAGGATTTCGGTATTTGCAAATATTGCGAAGACGAAGCGCGGCTGTGTCTGACGGAATCTTCCTAGATGATGATAGGCGCTTCAAAGATCAAGTGGGACGTGAACTTGAAGTGGATACAAGAAGTCACAACGACAAGTCTTTTTCGTAATTAAGCATGACATCCGCTTTCATTTGCTTCAACTTATATTTTTTACTATTCTACTAGCGTATCCCCGCCATGCAAGAGTTTTTGTATTGGATAAGATAGGTTTCAGTCATAGTATGGAGGAAAAGAAAGTTTACTTGAAGACCAAGCATGGTTATATTTTCCATGCGGTTATACAATTCAGACGACTACACCTATTTTGGATGCAAAACATGGCGAGCACTATGCAAGACTTATGCATTTGAGCCGGTATAGTTATCACCTTTGATATTCGTCCAGGAAGATGATATTGAAGGTAATACCGACATCTGGGTCAATGTGCAAATGCCTCGATTATACCATTATGTAAGTTTCTCAACCATATTTATGTCTTTGATATTGTTTATTCAAAATAATTGACAACTAATTTGTATTGTCACTTATTTCCGCAAGCAAACATGTCAGTAGCTTGGTAGACAGGACCGTTATATCGTCACCGGGCTGAACTCAATCTGCGAGGAGCTCGGTCATTATGTTTCATGGCTTGAGGATCTTGATCTTGTCAAGACAAATTTTCTTCGTGCATTTAGAAATCTTAGTATCGAAAATGTGCGACCCATAGTGTTCATAATGAACTACGGTCACATCCATTTAGGAAGGATGGTAAGATTTTTACTTTTTATCCTCATTGCATCTTTTCCATACATTATTTTTGAAGCTAAACTTCATTGCTAAGTATGTTACCATACGATGTTCTTCAACAGGACTCCCGATGAATGTTGTGCCTTATGGGATCGAGACTAAAGGTGTCATGAGTATTGTCAACTTACGCCAAGATATCCTACAGCTTACTTTAGTGCATTCAAGATTAGCGACGGATGCTTAATAGTGCAAGACTGGACCAAATATGTGTTGGGGGAGCGCAGAGAAGTACTAGGAGCAGCAACGAGAGACGCCTTCCACGATTAGGAGACAGGTTCATCTGCATGCTTCAACTTGATCAAGGAGGAGAGCTATACATGTTTTATGTTCTTTTACCTAAGAGAGAGCAGCAGGAGTGAGTAGCGAGGAGTGAGTAGTGGCTAGAAATGAGTTTCAGGATGATGATGTGCTACACTATTACTATGATGATAAAATAGCTAGTGTTCGTGGTAATGACTATGATGTTTATTATTAGCTAGTGTTAGTGGTGATTAAATAAATAATGTTGATGGTAATGACCATGATGATGATTACATATCTTGTGCTGGTGGATTAGATTCAAGTGGAGGCAACATGTGGTACACATCGAAAGTACTACTAATCCAAAGTAGATCAAGTTTGGATTAGTAGTATACTTTTGACATGCACCACATATTGCCTCCACTTGAACCTAATCCACCTTCATTTAATACACTGTTATGGACATAATGATGTAAACCTCATAACAGCTGGTATTGTACCAATATTTGTATGATGGCGCATAAATACACAAAAAATAAAAAAATTATAAAAAAAATACTAGTAGCGATGGGTGGGAAACACGCGCAAGTAGATAACTTAGCGAAGAGCGCTGTACTAAACAAGCGCTGCAGACTATTTGTACTAGCGATGGCTGCGTGATGGCACGCGTTCTATCGCTAAGCATTAGTCTATGAAGCGCTTATTAGTAGCGCGGCTTACCGCGCTACTAGTAGGCACAAAACACGCGCTACTGCTAGGGTTTTCCCTAGTAGTGAAGGTTGGTAATAGAGTTATGCCCTGGCGGGGGCGTTATAACACGTTGACAGGAAAAGTTTGCCTCACCAACGCTTGTCTTTCCTCTCTACCTTTATTCACTATGGGCTTCTTCATGCTCTCCTTGGGAACCCACGCTGGTTTTCATAAGCACAAGGGTGCTTTCTATTGGAATTCCGTGGAGAACAAACAAAAATACAAGCTCGTTAAATGGAAGATGATATGTAGGCCCAAAATCCATGGGGGCTGGGCATTCTAAATATGGTGATTATGAACAAATGTCTCATTGTGAAATGGTGGTGGTGAATTATGACTGCCAGTCCTGGTACGTTGTGGTTTGACCTCCTAAATGCTAAGTATTTCCTGAATGGCAGTCCAATATTTTCCTCGGCTTCAATTGGTTCTCAGTTCTAGAAGGACTTGATTAAGGTTCACGATGTGTTTCGTGATCATATCAAGTTTTATGTCGAGAATGGGTCCTCGACCCGGTTTTCGTTAGATTGGTGGGTTGGAGACTCTACTTTAGCTGCGTCCTTTCCTGTACTTTTCTTGTATTGCCCTGACCCTAAGATCTCAATCTCTAAGCTCTCTCGTGTTGGATGGGATTTGGGTCTCTGGCGGACTATTTCTGCTGTAGAGTTGGCGGACTAGCATCGCCTTCCTGCTCTGTTCCCTATTCTCTCAAAGGAAGAGGACACGTTGACCTGGCCTCGTGTGGCCTCTGGTAAATTCTTTGTCAAATCTTTATACTCTAGGTTGATTCGTGGGACTCCTACATCCAAGTTTAAGCTAGTCTGGACGGCTAGGATCCCCCCTAAGATTAAGTTTTTTCTATGGCGGGCGATTAGAGGTCGGTCGCCTGCGGATGACAAAATCCGCAAGCAGAACAAGCCCGGTTCCGAGTTTTGTGACCTTTGCTCTGAAACCTAAAATTCTGATCACATCATCTTTCTGTGCCCCCTAGCCAAGTTGGCTTGGGGATGTGTTCGATCTTGGTTGGGTGTGACTTGGGGCCCCCACACTTTTCTTGGCCTTCGCTTACTGGCTGCTGACATTAGCGGTCTAACTAAGAGAGTGTTCTGGGTTGGCTTGGCTGGTATGTGCTGGTCCTTGTGGAATATTAGAAATAAATTCACCATTGAGGGTGTCTTTCCTAACAAGCTGGCTGACGTGCTGTTTAAAATGTCTATCTTTTTGTAGCTGTTGAAATTATTCACTAAGCCTGCGGATGTGGATGGCATGGTGGATCTTACCAACAAAGTTAGGGCGTCGGCCAATTCGATCTCCTCGCATGCCTCCGAATGATTTCATCTGCTGTGCATGCATTCTGGTAGCAGTAGGTTGTTGGCCTACGTGCCACCTTTTGTATGGTTGTTGGGCATGTGTGCCTATAAACTTTATTGTGCTCTAGTCTGTATGTCTTTATGTTTGAGTGGTCATTGAACTTCGGGTTGATGTATGGTAGCCTGCCAGGTGGCTTTATTTATAAAGTTGGGCGCTCGCCTTTTCTCTAAAAAAAAGTTCATTCTAAAAAACTTCTGAAGTTTTCTGGTTTTTTTGTAATAATAGAATATTATTTTCCAATTTTTGAGTGTACACTCAAGAACCAAGGGGTATTTTTCCCATTCTCGTGTCACTAAACATGTTGTCGAAAACGTTCGGAGTTGCCATGTGCTCGTACCTAATGTTCAATACTTACAACTTCTGTATTTTTTAGCACGCGCAAATCGTGCTTGATTCTACTCTCGTCTCGCTGTCATCTCTCGTCGGTTTTCATTGCTTCCTCTTTTTCCATGGTTGTTATTCCTACTGCTGCCGCCGCCCACACAACCACCACTGTTTCCTGTGACGGCCGCCGGATCTCACCTTCAACCGCCGCCTATCTTCTCGGCTCCTACTGGATTGGCACGCGGTCAATGCCCGCCAAGCTCACCCAGTTTTGTTGTCGATTTTTAAGAACCTACATATGAGTTCTGAACAACAACCCTTTGAGATTCCAGCCAGGGACTGAACATGTCCAACAATCCTAAGTCATGTACGAAATTTTGTGGATGAACTACAGATGAATACAAGCAACTACCCAGGTTTGGGCCACCTTCTTGGTGTAATACCCTACTCCTGCTTTGTTTTGTATTACAATGGTTGATAGATACAGTGTGTTTGTTACAAGGTCAAAAGATCGACCTCCAGCATGGCCCCGGTCATCCTCTATTTATACAAAGGGGAGAGAGAGGGACAAGCGGTGGAGGATAGAATTTCCCCCTTCACCTCCGTCCAATGAGGGCACCCTTTATCGACCATAGCGTGTTATAGTATAGCCATGTGGCGTGCTCATGTGGGCTATGCCGTGACACTGTTGATGAGCATCCAAGGACAGGATGTCATCAGTAGGCCGCCCAAAGTCAAACCTTGTCACTTTCGCTCCACGCTTTGTCTATAGGCACAGCCTGCTTCTGTACTTTTGAGTAGAGCCCCTTATCCCATCCCGCGTGGGGAGCCTAGGATGGCTTTCCAGGAGGCTCTTACCGGGCGGGCGAACGGCCCAAGCAGTCATCTTGGGCCCCTCATGTCACCGTCTTTGCTCCGAGCTCACCATGACACCTCTGTAGAACCTCCTCGTCGTCCGGTACTGGATACCCCATAATCCATTGGTCCGACAGTAGCCTCTGGGCCCATTCTATGATCGTATCCTTTGTGGCATACAAAATAGGAGAAATGGGACCACAAACAGGAGAGGGTTCAACACATGTCATCGGCCTTTAATGCGGTGATACTCTATCCCCACATTTCCACCTAGCACGCCATCACTATGGCGATGAGCCGAACTATCAGCACACGTTGGCATCTCCTCGATTCTTGCTTTACAATTCTCTGACTGGGATGAATGGAGGGAGGCAGCGGTTCCTCGGTCGATGTGCGGTTACAGTCCCCATTCCTGTTGAACATAAATCTAAAGCGTCAACCAACGGTGGAGCCCATGCCTCGTCTCTCATCTCCAAAGCAAATGCCTCCTCACTATCCCCATGGCACCGTAGAGAAAAGCCATGACAGCGAAGAGAGGACGAACCGAAGGATCACACCGCCCGGATCCTCCACCACAGACTTTGCCTCGCACGAGGATTGTGAACGCTGAGGGGCTCGATAAGGTCCACCATCTCGTTGGCGGGGAGAGCAATGAGTGGGGCCCAACCCAACTCAAAGTGGCCGGCATGAGGGAGGCTACTGTCACAAACATGCCTATCTTTGTTATCTCCCTCGCCGCCGGTTTGGTTCCCCCACTTTCCACCTTCATTCACGTTGTTCTGGAGCACTACCAAGTACATATGTGCCATCTCCGTCCGAATGTAGTCTTAATCTTGGCGTTGTTTGCCCACCTATATGAGGCATTTGTGATGTTGTCGCTGCAGCCTTTTCGCCATTTTTTCTCGATGCACCTGTCCCCTGGGATCAAATTTTTGGATGTGTGTCCTTTATTCTCGTGGATGGGGTGAATTACTAGGATTTCCAGAGCTCGGGCTGGACTCTATATCAGCGAACTTGCGCCAAAGGTGGATGCTTACTGTTATAGTATATGTGGACTGCACTAGCCATTTCCATTAGTTCGGATTTTTGCTTGCGTTGGCTAGTGCATGAAGCTTAACATGGTATCAGAGCTAAGGTATTGAGTTCAAGTCCTGGCTTTCGCAATTTATCTAAACATTATTGGTAGCCCCCTTTGTGTCCACGTATAGGCCGCTGAGTCATACATGAGTTTCGTGCACCGTCACTCTCTTCCGGTTGCACGTGTTGACTTTTCTTCCCCGTCACACGTGAGAGGGGGTGTTACAGTATATGTGGATTGCACCAGCCCTTTCCATCAGTTCGGACTTTTGGTTGCATTGGCTAGTGCATGAAGCTTAATACTTACTGACCTCTAGGAGACTTGGGTGTTTTTGAAGTGACCCACGACCCGTGCAGTCAAGCAGAAAGGATGGAGAAAGGCTCCAGTTGTCGATAAGGCTTGGTTCCCGGTGCTGAACTGTATTCGGCGCCCGTCAGAGCTCGGGCCTGACTGCCTTATGGTGGCACTTAACTTTGTGCGCCACCTGTGGCCCCATTGCAGGCGAGGGGCCAACTAGTGTGGCGGTTCAGCAGTCCTTCAGATCCACAACGCCTTCGCCATTCCAGGCTGGACCATGGCACGATAGCGGCCATCCTCGGGGAGCTTTTTGACCTCGAGGGCACGATTGCCCTTCTGGAGTCCGTCCATCCCCTTTATGAGGACAAAGAGTGTGAGTCGATCTTGGCCATCCTGATGGGCTGGGACCGATGAGGCATCATCCTGGAAGTCCCACTTGAACCTGAGCACCCGAACTCGCTTCCATGGCCGGAGGAAGCATCCGATTCTAATTCAGACAACAGAGTCAGCGGTGGCAGGCCGGCCCTCCATTGCGCAAGCTATTGATCTTCCCCCGCAAGGTCATAGTCGGGCGCATTCCTCCCGGTGTGAGGCGGTGTAGCCCCCCGGAAGGGGACGAGCCTGCCTTCAGGGGTCCCAAGAGATGACATCGTCAAACTTATATCATTGGCCTCGACGGGTCGGTCTTGTCACTATCTTTACTTCCTTTGGTTCGCCCGTCTATTCCTTGATTGTTAATCCCTACCCTATTTTCAGTGAACCGGACAAGGATCTGGAAAGGGCAACACCGCCGGGGCTTCTTGAGGGGGATGAGGGCTATCCCGGAACATGACCTGTCATGGCCGGGTCATCTCCCACGTGTCCTTTGGGCGGGGAACAGGAGACCAAGCCGCCAGTCCTCCGATCATCATTCACGAAAGGAAGGCTTAAGAAGACGTGGCGTGCCTCTGATGAGTAAGCGCTTGTGACGCCCTCTTACCCCTTTTTACTGGACGGGGGCGAGCTTCCTGTGATTTCTAAGACTTTTTGCTTCTCGTTTAGGTCACCGATCGTGAGACCGCGCCTGGCGAAGCGATCCGCTTGGGAGGCCGAGCCACTGGCTCCAGAGGTTGCCATACCCCGGCCTGACGCGGGGGAAAGCCAGCAGACCGCCAATATCACGCCCAGTGGCGCCGCCATTGGGGGAGCGGGTGTGGACCAAGCATCCTCTAGTCCTATTCTGATTAGTTCCGGCATCGACTTGGAGGCCCTGCCAGATGCTACTTCGATCCCCTTGGTCGTCGTAGAGGTTGTCGCGGTATATGGAGGGGACGAGCTTGGCATGCCTTCGTCTGAAGATACCGTATGGGTTTGTGCCAAACAAAACGCCACCGCGGACACTCCAAACATGCAGGATGACCCCATTGGAGGCCAGTCCCCGGAGAATACTCCCTTGCAAGGCTCCCTAGACCTAGGGGAGAGGGGTTTCACTTCCAGGATGAGACTCCTCGAAGGAACCTGCAAGGGGCCTAGCCAAGCTTTGGGCGCGGAGACTGGCCCGGGAGATGCCGGCGGCTGCTCTGCAATGATGACTAGTGAAGACTTCATCTGAGGCGCCTACCAAGACATAGGCCGGCTGGAGGAAACACTCATGGGCCGCGAGCGAGCCCTGAGGGATCGTGAAGAGGCTTCACCAATCAAGAGCTTTATGTTAGGATCCGTGAGGAGGAGGTTGACGAATCCCTAGTGGATCTTTGTGACGAAGGCTTGAGGCTTGAGTTTTTGCGAGAAGTGTTGGACACCTGGGAGGCCGCACTTGGCTGCCGCGAAGGCCGACAATCCGAGTTGGAGAAAATCTGCAGGCAGTGAAAGGACGACTTGCTTCATCTTGGAGAGCAAAGCGTGATGCAAAGCACCATGCCTCATGATGTTAATCGGCACGCCTTTGTTGCAGCAAGCGTTTAGGCTTCAATGTGAATGTGTCCATCTTTCCTCGGTCAGATGACATAGGCGGTTACGCGCAATTCTTTCAGGAGCTTGCTGCGAGCTTGAGGAAGGTGAGCTGGTGCTTGTATCTGCGTTGGTATTTCCCCGAAGAGCAGAGGATGATGCAGCACAACAACGGTAAGTTTTTCCCTCAGTTATGAAACCAAGGTTATCAATCCAGTAGGAGAACCAAGCAATACTATGTAAACAACACCTGCACACAAACAAGAAAAACTTGCAACCCAACGCGTAAGAGGGGTTGTCAATCCCTCCTTGGCATTGAGATAGATTAAATTGTATGAGCACTACTAGGAAAAGGGCTATAGATAGGATTGATACTAATGGCACACCAGGTAAGTAGTGCGACACTACTATATACTAATGGCGCACCCATTGGTGGTGCGCCATTAGTGTGGAAGACACTAATGGCGCACCAGGCACACGGTGCGCCACTAGTATTGATTTTTTTTTTCATTTTTCCATACACTCTAATGGCGCATGGTGCCAAAGTGCGCCATTACTAGTTCTACCAAGTAATGGCGCACCCTTTAAACAGTGCGCCATTAGTATATATATTTTTTTCTTTTTTGCAAAACTGCTAATGGCGCACCGTGTATATTTTCATGGACACTTTTTGATCTCGATCTCGATGCCACCCGCTAGCTCCCCCGCTAGCTCCACCGCCGCCGATGACCCACCACAACCCTCCCCCGCTCCACCACCTCCGACGAGCACCCCCCACCACCCCCCGCTCCACCACCGCCAACGGGCACCCCCGCACCCTCCCCCGCTAGCTCCACCGCCGCCGACGACCCACCGCAACCCTCCCCCGCTCCACCGCCGCCGACGACCCACCGCAACCCTCCCCCGCTCCTCCGCCGTCGACGAGCACCCGGTCCCCCGCACCCTCCCCCGCTCCACCGCCGCCAATGGGCACCCCCCGCACCTTCCCCCCGCTCCACCGCTGCCGCCGATGATACTTTCAATTAACAAATTTGAACATATTTTTAAAAAATTATTACTGTTTTTATAAAAAAAATATTACGGTTATAATTTAAACAAGTTTGAACATATTTAAACACAAATAAATATCAAACAGGATTTAAAATGCATAAAAAAATATTGGGGAGCCTGGGAATCGAACCCAGGACCTCCTGGTGTGTGTGCTGTGTACTGACCAGTCGGGCTAGTGGGCGGCTTCTTTTTGATCTCGATCTCGATCCCACCCGCACCCTCCCCCGCTAGCTCCACCGCCGCCGACGACCGACCGCAACCCTCCCCCGCTCCACCGCCGCTGACGAGCACCCGGTCCCCCGCACCCTCCCCCGCTCCACTGCCACCAACGGGCACCCCCCGCACCTTCCCCCCGCTCCACCGCCGCCGCCGATGATATTTTCAATTAACAAATTTGAACATATTTTCTAAATAATTATTACTGTTTTTATAAAAAATATTACTGTTATGATTTAAACAAGTTTGAACATATTTAAACACAAATAAATATCAAACAGGATTTAAAATGCATAAAAACAATATTGGGGAGCCTGGGAATCGAACCCAGGACCTCTGATGTGTGTCTTTGCGTCTTGACCGGTCGGGCTAGTGGGCGGGTTACATTGTAGATAGGGTTAGGTGGTATATATGTCGGGCTAGATTAAATTACTTATGGCGCACCCTTCGGTGGTGCGCCATTGCTATTGATGTACTTATGGCGCACCCCTGGGTGGTGCGCCATTGCTAAGCCTCCCCCACACTAAAATCCCCAATCCCCAATCCATCTAATCCCTCCCCTGCCTCACCCGCCGTCCCCGGCCGTACGTGCACCCGACCACCCTCCGCCGCCGACCACCTCCCTCACCGTCCCCCCTCCGCCCGCGCCCGCGCCCTGGCCGTCACCCTCCCCTGCGGCCCGCCTGCGCCCCTCCTCCCGACCTCCCCTACCCCTACCCCTTCTCAACCGCCTGTCCCCTCGGCGCCGCCCACCATCTCCCGAACCCTAGCTCGCCTGGGCCGGGGCGACCACCTCGTCGGCCTCACCGGGCCTTGAGCCCTCAAGCCCCACGCCGTCCTCGGCCTCGCCCTCTCCACCGTGGCGCCTTCCTCCCCCACAGAAGCAGCAGCAGCAATAAATAGCCAGGTAAGATGATGATGCATTTTCATTCAGTCTTTCTATTTAGTCTTTCTATTTGTACTACTTGTTTGTTGTGAAGCTAAGATGATGATGCTATTTTCTTTGAACAAGTACCTAATGCTGACCGATGGGTTCAGTTTTAATTTGCTAAGTTAGAAATGTAGATGATGAATATCATAAATTAGAACCACAGATGGTGATTTTCCTCTCTCTAGCTAGTAGCTTAAACTACTACGTGCCCCATACCAGGATAGCTAGGGTTTAGGTGTGCATGCAATCATTATTTTTTTCCTTTCTAAGATTTTTTTTCTAGTCACACCCATAGGTTTCGAGCTTTGGGAGACCGCGGGTTTGTTGTACGTAGCATGAGCGAGTGGCGGATGTCAGATAATGCCGAACATGTCATGATGGTGGTACTAGAAATTAATCCTAAGGATGGTATCATGAAATCATTAACCTCACATCTTAGGTTGCTCAACATCACTGTTATTTGGAACAAAATCACTATGTTCATTTATTGTTTTCATATAAAAAAGTAAAGTTAGGTGCATGCAAAATCTTACTGCAAAAACATATAAATGCAAAATTAATTCATGTTCATACATTTAGGTGCAACAAGTTTTTGTCGGGCTCATACAGTGGTTCTCGTAGAGGCACATGAAGAAAAGAGAGAAAAGTCAAGTGTCGATTCTCATTCATTGGTGGCAATGAGAGGGATCGGAAACAAGATAGACTCTTTATGTCAATTGGGTGAATGGAAAGAGTTGTTCTTGTAGAGTATTCTGCCACATAACTTCATGCCAAGAATGATAGTGTTGAGTACCAGACAAATCAGGCCAAAAAATTGTAGCTTCACAGGTTTGGGGGCAAGGGTTTCTTTGAACCACTAGTAACTGAAGCATTTGAACTTTGTTGATGCCAACTATACTGGAAGAAATAGCTTCTGGATGCATTGGGTCTTTTTGCATGTATATTTGACATTAGCCTTTCTAGTTCAGTTGTCGAGACCTGATGTTCTTGTAATTTGCCTCTGATGCTTATAAAACCTCTTCCAATGCACACGTACTTAGATGAGGTGCTAAACACATTAAAAGGTTTAGAAACTAATGCCCCAATGCATAGGTTCTTAACTTGTTGTAGTTAAGATTCTTTTATGTAATGATTTAGCAACTAAACTCATCTGTGCATTGGTGGGCTTATTTCATTTAAGTGTTCTTTCTAGGTTCCTGCGCTTGGCATTGTTTCTCCTCTTAGTTACAAATTAAAATCCCTCAACATGATAATCAGTTGTTATCTTATTCCAAGATCACATTTCCTCTGAAACTGACTGAACTGTTCTTAATTTTGCAGGTAGAGGGCAAGATAATTTGTTGGTTGTTTGCTATCATGTTGTTATTACTTCCATTAGGGAATCTGTTGGTTCATTAATCTTTCTAACATCTGCATCTTAGTGTTCGTTTGTTTACTGCATAAAAATATATAGTTTTGCTGTTCTTATGCCTGTATTCACTGCTGCTGCTGCTGTACTTGTGATGATGTTGTAGGTACCCCGAGAGGCCCTTGAGTTTGTTGGAATGTTGATTAACTTCCGTTCCGGAAAATTCGGGTACTCCATATGTCCTATTTTCAGCAAAGGTAATGCTGAAATTTTCCGTGAATTTTAGCATTACTTTGCTAAAAATAGGACATATGGGGTACTTGCGACTAATGCCTGTTATCATGCATGTTTTATGATCTGTTGTAAGGGTACTAATTGGTCTCTTCTGTTGCTTATCAGAGATGGCGGGAAGCAGCCACCGCCGATCTGCGACACCGCAGTACGAGTTGGATGCTTCCGAGTTCTTCACTATCATACTTGAGGCTTCAGTATCATCCATGACGCAGGTATATAAAATGAGAGATCTCCCCTTCACCCATCTCATTATGATATCTATTGTTTGCTACATCACTCATTGTCCCAAACTGCAGAGGCTGCCCTGACAGCTTTATGAACATCTTGATGGGTGAAGATCCGCCAATAATGTGAAGCTGCGACAGGCGGCAGCGGGTTTCACAGCATGGGATGTGCAGTTGGTGATCAAGAAGGGCCACATGTACTTGTCTCGTGGGTGGGAGAAGTTCTACCGTGCTCACGACTGCGGGTGGGGTACTTCCTTCTCTTCGTCTGACGACGACGCCAACATGCTCATCATGAAGGTGTTCAACAAGACTATGTGTGCATGCGCTATCTTGCCGATGATGATGCGGTACATTCGCGCTCTTCTTATTCCTCTACATTTGGCTTTGTCTCACATCGATTGTTAACGGTCATTGTTGCATTTTGGACAGTAATGGGAGTAGCAAGGCGACGGCTGGCTACAGCCAAAGCGGCGGCGACTATGGTCAGAGGGAAAGCAGCGATTCTGGTCAGAAGCGAAGCAAGCAGCAATCTGGCAGCAAGATAGACAACAAGAAGGATGATCCGGACTGGAGGCGGGAGAAGAGGAGCAGAGTGAGGATGAGGAGCTGCAGGATGACGATGGGCATCAGCCGAGGATGACCTAGAGCTGGTGGTGGCTGACCAAGGGCAAGAGATGGTGGTGGCTGACCATGGCCAAGAGATCGAGGTGGCTGAGGATGACCTAGCGATGGTCATGCCTGAAGGTGACCTCACAATGGTGGTGGTGCCTGACAACGACCACGCACCAGTGGTGGCGCCGGCGATCCCACAGCTGGGCGACATGACCATGCCAATTGTGGTAGAAGACTACATCCCACTGCCTCCACTGCCTCTACCGCCTCGCCGCTCTAGGCGCATCAGGGAGAGGAAGGAGAAGAAGGAGAAGAACAATGCATGAGAACTGAACTTTGTCAGGTATGTCAGATCTCCTATAGGTTAGTTATCCAAAATGATATATATATATACTTAGTTACCTATGTTATCTCTAATATGCTTAGTTTCATATAGGTTAGCTTCATTTTTACCTAAGTTGGCTCTAATATACTAACTTAGAGCTCATATGCTTAGTTTCCTATAGGTTAGCTCCAAAATAACTTATGTTAGCACAAAATGATCAAGTTTACATAATAAGCTTATAGTCTTTTCTTATTCTTCTTCTTTTCCAAAATGACATAGGTTAGCTTCATTTTACCTAAGTTGGCTCTAATATACTAACTTAGAGCTTATATGCTTAGTTTCCTATAGGTTAGCTCCAAAATAACTTATGTTAGCACAAAATGATCAAGTTTACATAATAAGCTTATAGTCTTTTTCTTATTCTTCTTCTTTTCCAAAATGACATAGGTTAGCTTCATTTTACCTAAGTTGGCTCTAATATACTAACTTAGAGCTTATATGCTTAGTTTCTTATAGGTTAGCTCCAAAATAACTTATGTTAGCACAAAATGATCAAGTTTACATAATAAGCTTATAGTCTTCTTCTTATTCTTCTTCTTTTCCAAAATGACATAGGTTAGCTTCATTTTACCTAAGTTGGCTCTAATATACTAACTTAGAGCTTATATGCTTAGTTTCCTATAGGTTAGCTCCAAAATAACTTATGTTAGCACAAAATGATCAAGTTTACATAATAAGCTTATAGTCTTCTTCTTATTCTTCTTCTTTTCCAAAACTCTTCTTATTCTTCTTCTAGTGTTCTTGTTCTTCTAGTATTCTTCTAGTCTTCTTCTTTTTCTTCTTCTAACTTCTTGTTTATCATTTTGCAGATTTGATTTAATTGACAGAAGCTTGCGTGGATGGAGTGCTTCTTTTCCATTTGTGTTTTTATTTTGTATCAATGTGAAACTTTTGTGAATTGATGGATAACGGTGTTGGATGAACAATGTGAAACTTTTGTAATATGCAACGATGGAACTATGTGTTGGCTATGTATGTATATATGATGAAACTTGTGTGTTGGATATGATTGTTATATGGATGCTTGTTGTATATATATGTGCTGAATATCTCATATGTGAAATAGTGACCTGAGATTAAGAAAAAACAAAAAAAATTAAAAAAAATTGTTACTAATGGCGACTACCATGTGGTGCGCTATTAGTATAGCAGATAATAGTGGCGATTGTGGGCAATACTAATGGCGATTCGTGGTGCGCCATTAGAACACCAGATTCTAACGGCGCACATGTGGTGTGCCATTAGAAAAAAATTCTAATGGCGTGATGCTAGTGGCGCACCAGTAGTGCGCCATTAGAAGGCAAAACTGGTGCGCCACTAGCATGCCTTTTCCTAGTAGTGGAGATTTGATAAATAGATCTAGAAAAAACACAAAATAAAATAAATAAATAATAAGTGCATCAAGGTATTTTTTGGTTTTAATATGATAGGAAATAGACCTAGGGGTTGTAGATTTCGCTAGAGGCTTCTCTCAAGAAAATAGCATATAGTGGGTAAACAAATTACTTTTGGGCAACTGACAGAAAAGCAAATGATTATGACGATATCTAAGGCAATGATCATGTATAAAGGCATCACGTCCAAGATTAGTAGACCGAAACAATTCTGCATCTACTACTATTACTCCACACATCGACCGCTATCCAGCATGCATCTAGTGTATTAAGTTCATGGAAAAACGGAGTAATGCAATAAGAACGATGACATGATGTAGACAAGATCTATTCACGTAGGAATAGACCCCATCTTTTTATCCTTAATGGCAACGATACATGCGTGTCATGTCTTTTTCTTCCATTGATATTGAGCACCACAAGATCGAACCCATCACAAAGCACCTCTTCCCATGGAAAGAAAAATCAATCTAGTTGGCCAAACCAAACCAAAGTTTCAGAGAAGAAATACGAGTCTATAAAGATCATGCATAAAAGAGTTTAACAAAGACTCAAATAATATTCATGGATAGATCTGATCATAAACTCACAATTCATCAGATCCCAACAAACACACCGCAAAAAGTCATTACACCAAATAGATCTCCAAGAACATCGAGGAGAACATTGTATTGAAGATCAAAAGGAGAGAATTTGCCATCTAGCTACTGCCTACATACCCATAGGTCCGTGGTAAACTACCCACGCATGATCGGACGGGCAACAAGTATGATGAAGAACCCCTCCGTGATCGCTGCCCCCTCCAGCAGAGGGCCGAAAACGGCCTCTAGATTGTATCTCGTGGTTGTGGAACTTGCGGCTGCTGGAATTGTGTTTCCTTGACTCCCCTAAGGTTTTTGGGATTTTAGAGTATTTATAGAGGTGGGGGTCGATGGTGAAGCTTCCTATGGGCTCCACTACCCACCAGGGCGCGCCTGGGCCTCCTTGCACGCCCTGGTGCCTAGTGGGCCCCACGGGCCTCCCCCTTGTATTCCTTTGGCTCCTTGGGTCTCTGTTGTCCCGAAAAAATCTCCAAAAAGTTTTGTTGCATTAGGACTTCATTTGGTATTGATATTCTGGAAAGTAAAAAATAAGCAGAAAACAACAACTAGCACTGGGCACTATGTCAATAGGTTAGTCCCAAAAAAATGATACAAAGTTGTTAGTAAATGAATATAGAACATCCAAGATTGATAATATAACAGCATGAAACAATAAAAAATTATAGATACGTTGGATGCGTATCAGCATCCCCAAGCTTAATTCCTGCTCATCCTCAAGTAGGTAAATGATAAAAACAGAATTTTTTATGTGGAATGTTGCCTAACATGTTCATCTCATATTCTTTTCTTTTGTAGCATGGACATTTGGAATCTTAGATGATTCAAAGCAATAGTCTATAATTGACATGAGGACATCAATACTCAAGCATATCAACAAGCAATCATGTCTTTCAAAATATCAACACTAAAGAAGGCTATCCCTAGCCCATTATGCTCAATCATTGATCCATTCATGAAACACACTCAAATATTGGCTATGCCCAATGGACAAGTGTGATAATAGTGTTCCCTAGTTGGTGCTTCATAAGAGAAGATGGAGACTAAAAAAATATTAATTACATAAAATAAATAAATAGGCCCTTCGCAGAGGGAAGCAAAGATTTGTAGAGGTGCCAGAACTCAAAGCTTAAATTGAGAGAAAAATTGTTTTGAGAGGCATGCTTTTCCTATCACGAAAACGACCGAGAATTCCCAATACTTTCCATGCTAGATAGATCATACGTGGTTCCCAAACACAAAATAAATTTTATTCCTTTTTACACCATTCTTTCACAATCAATAGCTAGTTGTATCCATGGGTGCCTTCATACCAACACTTTCCAAGGAATTTCTTATTGACAACATAAATTTTTTTTTTCATTTTAGGACTGGGCATCCCTATTACCTGCCACACTCTCGTGCAATGACAAGTGAATAAACATCATCTTGAGAATAACATATCTAGCATGGAAAATATTGGCCACCCCCTACTGCTTCATGAGCGGTACGCGCACACAAAAAGGAAATTCATGTTGGAAATTAGAGTTGGCACATACGAATTTACTTGGAACAGCATGGAAATACCGCATATAAGTAGGTATGTTGGACTCATTTGTCACAACTTGGTTTTAAGGAGTTTGGATACACAAGCAGTATTCCCACTTAGTACAAGGAAAGGCTAGCAAATAGATTGAGGAGCAACCAACAGAGAAACGAAAACGATTATAAACGAGCATTACACATAACTAACACCGAATAATGCACTACAAGTAGGATATAACTTCATTGCATAACTATTAACTTTCGTGCTTGCATAGGGAATCACAAACCTTTACACCAATATTCTTACTAAAGCATACTTACTCACCAACATGACTCACATATTACTATCTCCATATCGCAGAACTATTACAAGGAATCGAATTGATAATATCGAATTATCTTCATGAAAGCTTTTATTATATCCCCCTTGAATGTCTATCACTTTGGGACTAATTTCATATATTACCATTGCTACTAATCAAGCTCTCAAACAAATTTAAGTGAAGCATAAGAGCATAAATATTTCTTCAAAATTTTCTTCTCTCAAAATAATATAAGTGAAGCATGAGAGAATATTTCTTCAAAATTTTACTAACTCTCAAAATGATCTAAGTGAAGCATGAGAGCATATTTCTTCAAAATTTTACTAACTCTCAAATTGATCTAAGTGAATCATGAGAGTATTTCTTCAAAATTAAAGCACCGTCATGCTCAAAAAGATATAAGTGAAGTACTAGAGCAATTCCATAGCTCAAAATAATTAAGTGAAGCACATAGAGCAATTCTAACAAATTATAGCATCGTTGTGGCTCTTTCAAGTAGGTGTGTCTAGCCAGGATGATTGTGCCAAACTAAAAAGCAAAACAAGCAAAGACTCATATAATACAAGGCTCTCCAAGCAAAACTCATGATATGTGACGAAGAAAAACATAGCTCCAAGTAAAATTACTGATGGTCGTTAGAAGAAAGAGGGGATGCCTTCCGAGGCATCCCCAAGCTTAGTTGCTTGGTTATCCTTGAATATTACCTTGGTGTGCCATGGGCATCCCCAATCTTAGGCTCTTTTCACTCCTTATTCCTTCATCCATCGTGATCTCACCCAAAACTTGAAAACTTCAATCACACAAAACTTAACCAAACTTTTGTGAGATCCATTAGTATACTAAAGCAAATCACCACTTTAAGTACTGTTGCAAACCCATTAATATTTTATTATTGCATTATACCTACTGTATTCTAACTTTACCGTGGCTTATACCCCCATGGGAAATAGAAGGCACATGGCAACGCAAGCAAAGATAACAAACGAGCAAAAAGGCAAATGGAAAATATTTTTTATTTTTATAAAAAATAGAAGTGTGGGAGATGAACACAAGAGGCAAATGTCAAATAAAGTAATTGCAAGGAGATAGGAGTTTATGCGTAGGTACTTGATAGATGTTGATGATGTCTCCTCGGCAACGGCGCCAAAAATTCATCCATGTTGCTTGTATCTGCGTTGGTATTGTCCCGAAGAGGAGAGGATGATGCATCACAGCAACGGTAAGTATTTCCCTCATTTATGAAACCAAGGTTATGAATCCAGTAGGGGAACCAATCAACATTATGTAAACAACACCTGCACACAAACAACAAAAACTTGCAACCCAACGCGTAAGAGGGGTTGTCAATCACTCCTCGGTACTGAGATAAATTAAATTGTATTAGATTTGATAAATAGATCTAGCAAAAAAAAGCAAAAGTGCAGCAAGGTATTTTTGGTTTTAGTATGATAGGAAATAGACCTGGGCCCGTAGATATCACAAAAGACTTCTCTCAAGAAAATAGCATACGGTGGGTAAACAAATTACTGTTGGGAAATTGACAAAAAAACAAATAATTATGACGATATCCAAGGCAATGATCATGTATATAGGAATCACATCCAAGATTAGTAGATCAAAACGATTATGCATCTACTACTATTAGTCCACACATCGACCGCTATCCAGCATGCATCTAGTGTATTAAGTTCATGGGAAAATGGAGTAATGCAATAGGAACGCTGACATGAAGTAGACAAGATCTATTCATGTAGGAATAGACCCCATCCTTTTATTCTTAATGGCAACGATACATGTGTGTCATGTTCGCGGTGGGACGGTCGCAGACGGAGCGGCCACCTCCGAAGTCTTCTTCTTCGGTGGCATGTTGATGAAGATGCTGATGTAGCGCGCGCAGACACCGGATCGGATACGCACGACCTCGACGCCCCCCTACCTGGAGCGCCAAAGATGTGATGGGGATTCTGTGGGAGCACGAACACCTATGGGGCAGGGGGCCCCTTCTTGTCCGGCAAGGGAGCGGAGGGCGCACGCAGAGCGGATCGAGGCGACGGCACGCGGGGGATTTTACCCAGCTTCGGAGCTCTCCGGAGAGATAAAACTCCTACTGCTGCTTTGTGTTTGTATTTTGTTCTTGCTCAAGAGCGTGAGCGTGTGGTGGTGTTGTGGTCTCGTATGAGTCGAGCCCAAGTGTGGAAAAGTTCCGAACCCCTTCTACGTGCGCATGGGCCTCCCTTTTATAGTCTAAGAGGGTCACCGACAGGTGGCAGCGTAGAAAGAGGGGTAGAAAGGTAAAAACGCGGGTTGGTACAACTGCTACCAACAGTGTCCCCTACCTAACTCGGACGGCAGGGGACAAGGGCATTTAATGCCCGTCCGGTCGCCCCAACAGTACAAGGAAACGACCGTTAGGGGCGCCACCGATCGCCACGATGGCCTCCTTGTCAGCTTCGCTTGCCACCTCGCACCGCATGGCTGCACAGCGCCTCGCCACGTGCTCCTGGGATAGTCCTGGGGCGACACGTCGTTGGATGCGCTGGAGCTTGGGTGCAGAGTGGCAGCCTTGCCGCGGCAAGCGCCTTGCTGTGGCCCCTCATCTTGTTGCACCAGCAAGCTTGCCGCTCGCCGGGCCTTGTCGGGACGCGCGGGGCGTCGCGGCAAGTTTCCTGAAGTATCTTGGTTGGCCCTCCCGGCAAGCTCCTCTTGCCGGGGTCTTTGTCCTTCCCGGCAAGCTCCTCTTGCCGGGGTCTTGTCCTTCCCGGCAAGCTCCTCTTGCCGGGGTCTTGTCTTTCTTAGTTAATACTTTGTTCTTGAATGGCAGTAATGTGAATGGCGGAGGGTCTTGGCGGGCGTCCGGCAAGCCTTGCCGGGGGGCGCTGCGACTGCCCGTGCACAAGTTCGGGGTACTAAGGTACCCCTACTTTAGTACACCGACAGAGCCCACGGGCTGGGCCATACACGATGCCGGTTGTTGGGCCAGGCCCAAAAGCATGTCACGACACGCACGCGTCCTGGGTCCACACAAAACCTACTCCGTGTCCACCGCGTCCTCTCGCAACGGCACGCATCAATTGCGGCGTCGTGGGAGAGAACGTGGTCAATACTTAATTCCAGGAAATGCATAACGTTCGCATCCCCCATTTATAAGCACGGGAAACAGGGCCGTTCCCCCACCTTCGCTACTTGCAGTTCCTTCCTTCGAAAGCCCCGCCGCTCCCCTCCGCTTCCGAAGCTGAAAGAGAGCAGCGCTCTGCCGCCCGTCGCCGCCGTCGCCTTTGCCTTCCCCCACCGCTTCCGCCATGGCTCCCAAGGCCGGGAAGGCTGCGAAGACCGCGAAGGCCGCAAAGGCTGCGAAATCGGCCGAGGCGCTAGAGCTCGAGGCGCTGCGCAAGAAGCGAGTGCTTTTCCTCCCCGAGCTCACCCCGAAGGCGCTGCGAGCGGAGTTCTACCTCTTCTGGTCGACGGAGACGCGGGCGCATCCGCGCACGCCGGTGCTCTCCGCCGAGGCTTCCAAATCGAAAAAGTGCCCCTGAGGTTACTACTTCTTTCTGTGTTCTTCTCTGCGGGCTCGCCCACCTTTTTCCGATTTTCTCTGCGACATCAAGAACACCTACGGGTTTCATCTCCTTGATTTCACCCCCAACACCGTTCTGACAATGGCGGTTTTCGCACACCTCTGCGAGAACTTTGTTGGCATCCTCCCCAATGTCGCTCTTTTTCGTCATTATTTCTCCCCGAGCCGAGAAAGGGAGCCACCGGTGGGCGGAATCGCTGGACCTCTCGGATTGGCATGAAGGCGTGCCAGCCAGGCGAGCTCCGCAGCAAGTGGGACGAGTGGAGGCGGAGTGGTGCTGGATCTGTGATGGCAATCCGCCGCCATTCACCAGGCTGCGCCAGACCCGAGTGGTGCGTGGCAGCGACTGGAGCGCTCTGTCGCCAGAGGATGCCAAGCTGAAGATCGCCACCACCAGAATCCTCCGGCTCGGGCATGCCGGACTCACAGCGAGGCGGTTGGCGCGGATTTCGCCGCGTCGCATCGACCCCTCTGCAAAGAGGGAGGCCCTTTGGCTGTTTGGCGGCCGGCGGATATCATGAGGCTGCGCCCAGGCCTCAACTTCAACTTCACGGTTCTGGAGCTTGACGCGATGCTGAGGGAGATGTTCAAGCACGACGCCAACCATCCAGAGTGGTTCAAGCTGCCGCAGGGCATCGTCCCCTTGTGCAACAACTCCCAGCGCGATCGCATCTACGCAATGATGCCAGAGTGCGACTCGCACGGGATAAGTGCAAGTTGTCGGCCTGGAATGGAACTGGCACGCTTCACACTTGGTTACTTGTGTAGTTGCATCTTGGAGGGCTGTCGGCCAGAAGAAGCCTTGCCGGAAAGCCTTGCCGGCAGGTGTTCTTGCGCCAATGTGGTGACCACATATGCGTCCATGTATCTTTGCCAACAGCTCTTGTCCATCTTCCCGGGAAATGCACTTCAATTTCACTCCGTTGAATCTTCTTCTGTACAGTATGTCATCGACAAACTGGTACATACTTGATTGCCGGGCTACTCTTTCCGCTTCTTCCTGCTCTTCTGGAAGTTCTCCCGTCTGGAGGAAACGGACTATTGGCTGTGCCCAGGCTGGAGCTTGTGGCTCGACAGCGAGGACTAAAGGCGCAAACGCGGCTGCGGGAACATCCGTTTCTACGGCAAGGATCGGGGAGTCGCACTCTGGCATCATTGCGCAGATGCGATCGCGCTGGGAGTTATTGCACAAGGGGACGATGCCCTGCGCCAACTGGAACCACTCTGGATGATTGGCGTCATGCTTGAACATCTCCCACAGCATCGCGCCAAGCTCCATGACCGTGAAGTTGAAGTTGAGACCTGGACGCAGCCTCATGAAATCCGCCGGGCCGCTAAACAGCCAGGCAGGCCTCCCCCTCGCCTGCAGAGGGGCGATACGACGGCGAAGGAAATCCGCGCCAGCCGCCCCTGTTGTGAGTCCGGCATGCCTGAGCCGGAGGATTCGGGTGGTAGCGATCGCAAGCTTGGCATCATCCGGCGACAGAGCACTCCAGTCGTTGTCGCGCACCACCCGGGTCTTGCGCAGCTTGGTGAACGACGGCGGATTGGCATCACAGATCCAGCACCACTCCGTCCTCCACTCGTCCCACTTGCTGCAAAGCTCGCCCGTCAAGTACACCTCCTTCATGCCCATCCGTGAGGTCCAGGCAATTCCGCCAGCCAGTGGCTCCCCTTTCTCGGCCCGAGGGGAGAAATAATGACGGAAAAGAGCCACATTGGGGAGGATACCAACGAAGTTCTCGCAGAGTGTCGCGAAACCGCCATCGCCGAACGGCGTTGGGGGTGAAATCAGCAGATGAAACCCGTAGGTGTTCATGATGTCGCAAGAGAAATCGGAAAAAGGTGGGCAGAGCCCGCAATAGAAGAACACAGGGAAGAAGTAGTACCCTTTGGGGCACTTCTTCGATTTGGAGGCCTCCGCAGAAAGCACCGGCGTGCGCGGATACGCCCGCGTTTCCGTCGACCAGAAGAGGTAGAACTCCGCCCGCAATGCCTCCAGAGTGAGCTCGGGGGAGAAAAGCACCTGCTTCTTGCGCAGCGCCTCGAGCTCCAGCGCCTCGGCTGACTTCGTGGCCTTCGCAGCCTTCGTAGCCTTCCCAGCCTTCGGAGCCATGGCGGAGGCAGTGGGGGGGAGGCGAAAGCGACGGCGGTGACAGCGGCGACGGGCGGTGGAGCACTGTTTTCTTCTCGATTCAGGAGACGAAGGAGAGCAGCAGAGCTTTCGGAGGAAGGAACTGCAAGTGGCAAAAGTAGGGGGACGGCCCCTCTTCCTCTGCTTATAAACGGGAGATGCGAACGTTACGCATTTCCTGGAGTTAAGTATTGACCACGTTCTCCCCCACGACGCCGCAATTGACGTGTGCCGTTGCGAGAGGACGCGGTGGACACGGAGTCCGATTTTGTGTGGCCCAGTGCCGCTGCGTGTTCGCAGACTGCTTTTGGGCCCGACCCAACCACGCCGCACTGTATGGCCCCAGCCGGGGCTCTGCCGGTGTATTAAAGTAGGGGTACCTTAGTACCCCGAACTGCGTCTGCAAGCAGTCAGCGCCCAAGGGCAAGGCTTGCCGGGCGCCCGCCAAGACCCTCCGTCATTTCCTATTACTGCCATTCAAGAACAAAGTATCAACTGAGAAGACAAAGGCCCCGGCAAGAGGAGCTTGCCGGGAAGGACAACCAAGGCGCTTCCAGAAGACTTGCCGCGACGCTCACAAGGCCCCTAAAAGGTCCGGCGGCCGGCAAGCTTGCCGGACAAAGAAGAGAAGGGTCATGCAAGGCACTTGCCGCGCAAGGCTGCCACCAAACTCCAACAAGATCCAGCGACGTGTCACCCCAGGGCCATCCCAGGGGCACGTGGCGAGGCGCCGCGCAGCCATGCGGAGCGAGGTGGCAAGCGGAGCTGACAGAGACGCCATCATGGCAACCGGAGGCTCACCTAACGGTCGTTTTTTAATTTGTTAGAGGCGACCGGACGGGCATTAAATGCCCTTGTCCCCGCCGTCGAGTTAGGTAGGGACACCGCTGGTCATCCTTGTTGTACCAACCTGCGTTTTCACCTTTCTACCCCCTCTTCCTACGCTGCCACCTGTAGGTGCCCCCTTCAGACTATAAAAGGGAGGCCCATGCGCACATAGAAGGGGTTCGGTCCATTCGACACACGCAACACCACCATACGCTCGCACTCTCGAGCAAGATCAAATACAAACACAAAGCAGCGGAGGAGTTTTATCTCCGGAGAGCTGCTGGGTAAAATCGCCTGTCTCCCTGCGCCCGACCTCGACCGCTCAAGACGCCTCCGCCTCCCTTGTCGGGATTAGAAGGGGCCCTGCCCCATAGGTGCTCGAGGCCCAGAGAGATCGCCTCGACGGCTGGGCTCGACGAGCCCCAGCCAGTAGCGTGATTTAAAGGCCGGGCGAGGGCGCATCAAGCTTCTTTCCAGGCGCCGAGCCTGTGGCGCCGGTGAAAGGGAGGAGTTTGTGGGAGTACTCGCCTCTGCTGGGCTGGCAAGTGGTCGACAGGCCAAGCAGCGGCGCAGCGAAGTCCGAGGAGGAGCAGCTGCTCGAAGCTGGTGTCACTCTACGCGCCCGCAAGCGAAGCTTGAGTCCCGGAAGCGCTTGTCGCGCAGCGGAGTTGACATAGAGAAACACGCGGAGGAGCTCCGGAGTCAAGAACCAGAGGCCCGGTCCATTGCTGAGGAGAGGGCGCAGCTCGACGAGGCGAAGAAGGCGTTCATCCTGGAAAAGGCTGAAGCCGAAGAGCAGCAGAGGCTCGCCGCCGAGGAGCTATCCAAGCAGGATGGTGAGCTGATACAGTAGAAGGTGAACTTGGACAGCCACGAAGAGGAGCTCGCCGTCCGGGAGCAATCGCTTGGCGGGGTGCTCAAGGAGGCGAAGGATGCCGCCGCGGCTGCCGAGGAGGCCAAGAAGGAGCTAGAGGTGAAGGTGACGCAGCTGGAGGCGGACATGTCAAAGAAGAACGAAGAGCTTGCCGCACTCCAGCGCGAACGCGAGAAGGATGCACGCGCCCATGGCGATCTGCAAGTTCAGCTTGCCGAGAAGATCAAGGAGCTGAATGCCGCCAAGGACTCAAGTGCTGATCTGGAGCTGAAACTGGCCACCTTGGCGGGGACGCTGGACGCCACCAAGAAGCGAGAAGATGACTTGAGGAAGGAGCTCAAGGGCAACGAGGAGCTGCTGACGAGGGCCGCTGAGACCCAGAACACCTTCAAGACCACGGTGGAGCTCTGGACGGAGGGCCTCGTCAACATCGCCGCGTCTATCGACGAGGAGCTAGCGGAGCTGGACTTGGCGGGCTTCGGGTACTCTTCTGAGGAAAATCTCCAGCCCAGCGCCAAGCTCACGCTTTTCTTCAAAGGTGTGGTGACGGCTCTCCAGCAGCTCCGGGAAAGAATCCCGAAGAAGCTGGCCGACGAGTCGCGCGCGATCTGCGCCAGGGTCTTGGAGAAGGTGTTGGTGAAGATACTCTTCCGCAACCCGAGCATCGACCTCACCCGTGTCACCAAGAAGCTACCGGCGGGTGCTGCTCTTGAAGAGCTCAAGGCCATTGTCGCACCCATTGTGGACAAGGTGAATGAGGTCAGGAGGGTCGACGGCGAGCGCGTGGATTAGGCCACCCTTCTTCTCCCTTTTTCTTGCTGCTGCCATTTCAGTTATGAGAACAATTTAGTCAGTGCCACAATAAGTCATTCTTGTACTATAACTTTATTCTGGGCACTGCTTGCTATGTTATTTCCTTTACTTGATTCCATCCCTTGCATGTTTTTACCCTACGCTTTGAGGGGACTTGCCGGCGCAAGCACACTTCCGAAAAGCGGAACGTCGGCAACTCGTCTTTGGCGGTGTTGCCTCCGGCAAGAAACCTTGTCGGGGCTAATTGCAGCTCACTTGTATTGTTGAGCGGACTCGAAACAAATCAAGGGCGCAACTTAGCCACGAGTCGGTTCCTCCGCGCACAGGTTTTCCATACAAGGCACGGTCGTTCAAGGAATATAACTTAAAAATTGACTATGCTCAAACTTTGGCAACTTAGCTTTTCTGTTGTCTGCGTCCCGGCAAGGCTAGATTCCTTTGAACGACGCCTGGTCCACACCTTCATCCTCTCCTCCCCCCCCCCCTGGTGAACTTGTGGGCGGAGGGATCTTCTTTTTGAGAAGAAAGAAGAGAAAATAATGATATGGAACCTTAAGGTTCTCTATTGCTTACCGGGGGTAAGTGCTGCACAAAGTGTCAGATATTTATGCAAGAAAAAGAAAGATGCATTGAATTTGACAAGATGTGCGGGGCACATAAACTTTATTTACGCACGGGAGCTGCGCCCGGCTTTGTACAAAGGGTTACATGCAACAGCGGCAAGGCTTGTACAAAAGGTGGTTGCCGAAACGGGGCCCGGCAACCGCGCCTTATGGGTAAAACTTGCGAAGATGTTCTATGTTCCAGGAGTTGCTCACCGGAACGCCATCTTCGGTCTCAAGGCGGACAGCGCCGGGCCTAGTGACTCGTTTCACCCGATAAGGGCCTTCCCACTTTGGCGTCAACTTGTTAGAATTCTTGGTGGGCTGAACACACCGAAGAACAAGGTCGCCTTCCTCGAAGCTTCTGGCATTAACTTTGCGGCTATGGTAGCGGCGCAAAGCTTGCTGGTAGCAAGCAGCTTGCACAACAGCTCGAAGCGATCCTCCTCGAGGAGCGGTAGCGTCATCTTGCCGCAGCTGCTCTTGCTCAAGCTTCGTCATAGCGAGCACTCGAGGCGATCCGTATACGAAGTTACGTGGGGAGAACTACCTCGCTCCGTGACAAGAGCAAAGGCGCCCGCCGATGGCTCGATTCGGCGTCATTCGATCGACCAAAGAACCACCGGCAGTTGCTCGATCCAATTTCTTCCGCACTTGTGCAGCCTGTCGAAAGTTCGGTCTTGAGCCCGCGACACTTTAGCGTTCGCCCTCTCCGCTTGACCGTTGCTTCTCGGGTGAGCAACAGAAGCGAAGCAGATCTTGGTGCCAAGATCTTGGACGTATTGCATGAAGGTGCGACTCGTAAATTGTGTGCCATTGTCGGTGATGATCCTGTTAGGGATTCCGAAACGGCAAACAATTGACCTGAAGAACTTGACTGCCGACTGTGCTGTCACCTTCCTCACTGGTTCCACTTCTGGCCACTTTGTGAACTTGTCGATTGCAACGTACAAGTACTCAAAGCTCCCGACAGCTCGGGGAAAGGGGCCGAGGATGTCGAGCCCCCAGACTGAAAATGGCCAGGATAAAGGGATTGTTTGGAGAGCTTGAGCTGGTTGATGAATCTGTTTGGAATGGAATTGGCACGCTTCACACTTGGTTACTTGTGCAGTTGCATCCTGGAGGGCTGTCGGCCAGAAGAAGCCTTGCTGGAAAGCTTTGCCGACAAGTGCTCTTGCGCCAATGTGGTGACCACATATGCCTCCATGAATCTCCGCCAACAACTTCTGTCCATCTTCCCGGGAGATGCACTTCAATTTCACTCCGTTGAATCTTCTTCTGTACAGTATGTCATCAACAAACTGGTACATACTTGATTGCCGGGCTACTTTCTCCGCTACTTCTTGCTCCTCGGGAAGTTCTCCTGTCTGAAGGAAGTGGACTATCTGTTGTGCCCATGTTGGAGCTTGCGGCTCGACAACAAGGACTAAAGGCGCAAATGCTGCTGCAGGAACATCCGCTTCGACGCAAGGATCGGGGATCCTGCCGGGCGTGATGCTCCCGGCAAGCGTCTTGGGACACTGCTTGTCGGGAGTGTTCGCTTCAACGAAACAAGCCACAGGGCTTGTCGGAGCGCATCGCTCCTCAAGACTTTCTGTGTTGATCCCGGAACCTTCTTGGCGGCCTCGGGAACTCTGCCGGAAAGTGGTCGCCACAGTAATTTTCTTCTTGCTCTGTCCGGATTGATGGTGTGACGGATGGCTGAGTCAGCTTGAGCACAAAAATCCCTGGTTCCACAGGCAACTTAAGTGCGGCACATTTTCACAGGCTATCTGCAACGTCATTCTGAGCTCTTGGAACATGTTCCATCTGCAGGCCATCAAAATGTTCTTCTAGCTTTCTCACTTCATCGATGTAGGCTTCCATCAACGGACTCTGATAATCTTTGTTCACTTGACGGACGACAAGCTGTGAGTCACCCCTAACAATAAGCTTCTTGATCCCAAGCTCTGCTGCTATCCTGAGACCGGCAAGCAAGCCTTCATACTCTGCAGTATTGTTTGTTACTTGCTCCTTGGGAAAGTGCATTTGGACCACATACTTGAGGTGCTCTCCGGTGGGGGCGACAAGTAAACGCGCCCGACCGGCGCCTTTGCAGCAGAAGGTACCATCAAAGTACATGATCCATTCTTTGCTAGCTTCCTTGACGGGATGCTATTCTCAGGAGTTTCTTCATCCGTGTCGGCGTCCATTCGCTATAAATTCTGCCAATGCCCGGCTCGAATAGTTGAAGTACTTTCAAACCGAGGCCAAAGCTTGACAATTCCAAAGTGCCCATTCGACAATCCCGCTGTTGCTTACGGATTCGCAAGATCCTCTTTAGCGGAAAGCGAGTGACAACCGTGATCTCATGTGCTTGAAAGTAATGGCGCAGCTTCCTTGAGGCCATGAGTAGGCTGAAAAGCAACTTCTGCACACCAGAGTACCTTGATCTAGCCCCCTGCAAAAGGGAACTGACAAAGTAAACTGGGCGCTACACCTTCTTCTTCTGTTTTTCTTCCGGCAACTGCACAGATCCATCCTTGGCGGAGGCAGAACTTGTCGGATCAGGGCTTGTCGGGCCAGAGCTTGTCGGAGAAGCCCCCTGCTTGTCGCTGGACTCGCTTGCAGCTGACGTGGCTCATCATCGCCTCCCTCTCCGCCACTACGCAGCACTAACCACTTGATTGGTTGGGGCCAGGTATAGCAGCAACTTCTCTTGTGGCTTAGGTGCGACAAGTGTTGGAGTGGAGGACAAATATTTCTTCAAGTCTTGCAGCGCAGCCTCCGCTTCTGGAGTCCATTTCATGGGACCCACCTTCTTCAGGATTTTGAAAAATGGCAGGGCGCGTTCAGCAGACTTGGAAATGAATCTACTAAGAGCAGCAACGTAGCCGGCAAGCCTTCGCACATCCTTGACACTCTTTGGTGCTTCAATTTGCTCAATGGCCTTGATCTTGTCGGGATTGGCTTCAATCCCCCTCTGGGACACAAAGAACCCGAGAAGCTTGCCGGAAGGAACTCCAAACACACACTTCTCGGGGTTCAACTTGAGATTGACCTTCTTGCAGATTTGCAAAAGTCTCATCAAATCTTGGATCAAAGTTTCTTTGTCCTTGCTCTTGACCACTATGTCATCCATGTAAGCTTCTACATTTACGTGCGGTTGTGGCTCAAAAGCATATTGACTACTCTTGCAAATATTGAACCAGCATTCTTTAGTCCGAAAGGCATCCATACTGGCGATGCGTGCCACATGGAGTAATGAATGCGGTTTTCACTTCATCCTCTTACGCCATGAAGATCGATGATATCACGAGTATGCATCAAGGAATGAAAGCAGATCACATACCGCTGTGGAGTCGACAATCTGGTCAATGCGCGGCAAGGGAAATGGATCCTTGGGACAAGCTTTATTAACATCAGTGAAGTCAATACAAAGCCTCCACTTCCCGTTTGCCTTGCGCACGACTACTGGATTGGCTAACCACGTCGGATGGAGCACTCCTCGGACCAGGCCTGCTGCTTCCAACTTCTTGATTTCTTCCGCTATGAACTCTTGGCGTTCCGCTTGCTTCTGACTCTCTGCCTTGGACGGGCGGCTGTGGGGACACACGGCAAGGTGGTGCTCAATCACTTTCACAGGAATGCGGGGATGTCGGATGGTTGCCATGCAAACACATCGACATTCGCCCGCAGAAAGCAATGGCGCGCTTCCTATTAGGATCAAGCGTGTAGCGATGGTGAAGGTACCACCGTGCCGTCCTCATTGGCGACCACTTTCTTAGTCTCTGGCGAAGCTGTTTTTGCCTTCTTGCACTTGCCGGTGGAGCTCGATGGTGCGTCCTCGATGGTAGCGCAGCACTCACGAAGAGTGCGCTTGCGGAGTGGGCATCGAGCTACTCTTGCGGACTTGGCCTTCTTCTTCCCGGGGAGTTTAAGCGGCAAGTGGCTTGTGCTCTCTGCGCTGCTGCTTCCGGTAGATCTTGTCGGTGCGAGATAAGTGCATCCTTCTTGTCGCCTTGGACGAAATGACCTTATCGGACCAGGCATCTTGAGCACATTATTAGGCGTAATGAGAGGCTGCCATGAACTTGGCAAGCGGCTGTCGCCGAGTATCCCATTGTAGGGCAATGGGAAATCAGCGACGTCAAATGTGACCCTCTCATCACGAAATTCAGCTCGGCGCCAAAGCGTCCTTGGCGGTGTGATCTTCCCCTTCGGTTTGCTCCTTCCCGGATTTATTCCTTGAAAGGTGCCGGTCTCTTGAGCTTCATTGTCGAGGATCTGGAGCTTCTTGAGCCTGCGGAGGATATCAGATTGAGGCCGGCCCGCCGTCAACCAACATCTTCGTGACCTTGAGGTTGCGGATGGTTGAAACCAACATCGGCAAGCACTCGACCGCCGATGATGCGATCGGGTGATCCTCAACGTCGAAAATGATGGGCGTCTTGGACCACTTGAGGGCTTGCTTGGCGATTGACCAGACGGTTCAGCTGCGCTCACTTCTCGCGCCCACTGTTTGAGTTGGCGGTGCGAGGTGTGCAGAGAAGCACCGCCGTCGATGCACAAAACCTCCGTCGCCTTCTGAAATTCTTGGTCATCAGTCTCATCTTCCTCCATCTCATCATCTTCATCTTCGTCTTCGTCCTTGTCGCGGCCACGGGGAGGCCTATCTCCTTGCCGCGGCTTGGCCTTGCCGCGGCGCCCTCCCCGGGAGGGAAGCTTCTGCGGATCCTCCGCCACCTCCACAGGCCCTCTCCTTGTCGCGGCGCTTCGTACTCAGCTTTACGTAGCTCCGCCATCTGCTCAACTTTCTTGCAGGCTTGGAGGTCATGGCCCTTAGTGCGGTGGATCTTGCAATCTTGCTTGCCGGAGCCGCCCCTGCTTGTCGTGGCTACCACAGCCTCGCTTGAGTCACCGGCTTTGGCCTTGTCGGAGCCACTTCCGTTCTTGGGACTGCTCAACAACTAGCACATCCTTAGCCTTTCTTTTCTGTTGTTCGCCTCCGGTTCTTCCTTGCGAGGCGGCATCCTCATGTCGAGATCCTTACGCTCCTGCGATCTCTCAGGGATTTTCCTCCCTCCTCGGCCCGTGCACACTTGTCGGCGAGCATAGAGCTGGCGGACATCTCACGATCTTACGCATCGCCATCTCCTCCCTTATCCTGCTGATTACACGCCGTTCGATGAAGGCGATAAGCTGCGGCGGGGTGGGCGTCTAGGATATTGCGGCTGCACAGGCTGAATCTCTGTATATACTTCGCGAGGCTCTCCTCCATACGGGCGAGCGGATCACGGAATCGCTCTCTGGCCATAGGGTTTGTGGCGCTGTGAAAGCGTACAAAGCCCGATGACCTGGTCTACCCATGAAGATATGGAGCCGTCCGGCAAGTGCATGAGCCAAGATCGGCGTTGGGCTTGAGCTGCGGCGGGGAAGTAGTTGGCGAGGATCTTCTCGTCGCGTCCTCGGCCGCTGCCGTGATGGTGTAGGCGGCGAGAACTCAGCGGATGTATCCTGCCATCGTGCTTCTCGAACACGTCTGGTTTGAAGTTCTTGGTCTTGGGCCACTTTGGACTTGCCGCAGCTCACGGGTGAGCAGGACAACACGCGCGTCGACAAGTCGCTGGTTCCCCGGCGCATGCATATCGACGATGGGCCCGGCGCTGTGGTCGGATCGATGCAGCGCTTCTCTTACGCACTTTCGATGCGATGCGAGCATCTTCGTGTCGTCGTTCTTGGAGAATGACAGCAAGAAGGCAGCTTCGTACCGCATCAGCGCCAAAAAGCGGCGTCGATCGAAATCGTTCGGCCAGCTGAAATTTCGAATGCCGGCGTGCGAGTTGGCTCGTCGTGCTAACACAAAATTTCAAGCGAAAGCGGGCGTGCAATGCTGACGGCATCGAGTGTGCATCGGTCGATCTCGGCGCGGCTGCCACCGGCGGTCACTGCTCAGAGACTTCATGCAAGTCAGCGAAAGCCTGCATGGCCAGCGAAACTCCCCGGGAAAGACTTATCATCGGTCCCATGAGACGTCTGATCCCATCGAAGCGTCTTCGGCTGAGAACAGAGAAACTCCCGGAGAGGAAGCGAGGAGAGACCCGTGAGCGTGAGGCTAAGGAAGAAGAAACAAGATATGGTAGTGGATTGGCAGTCCGTGAAATAGTGCTCAAAGCTTGAAAGGCTGTGGCGGCGCCATGCCGACAAGAGGGCGGCTCGGCAAGCGATCTTGCAAGATCCACCGCACCGGGCCATGATCTCGGAGTTGCAGAAGGTCGAGCAAGCTTGTCGAGCAGCGAAGGCTGAGTCTGGCCCGGCGCGACAAGGAGAAAGGCAGAAGGTACTAGAGGATCCGGCAAAGCGTCCGGCGGGGAGGATGCGGCAAGGCCAAGCGGCGGGAGACGGGCCTCCCGCGGCGCGACAAGGGCGAATGGCGATGAAGGCGAATATGGATGATGGCGAGGCCGGCAGGCGGAGTTCGAAGCCTGAGAGGTCTGTGCGTTGGCGGCGGTGCTT